>CAUYON010111379.1:0-67716 GCA_963573935.1 Arctocebus calabarensis | reverse complement strand
ATATGAATCGTGCCCTGTGATTGCACCAATGTACATAATTATGATTCAATAAAATTATTAAAAAAAAAAAAAAAAATACTTTTAGATATCATAAAACTCCAATAAGATTAGCCCACATCAAAAATCCCAAAACCAGAGATGTTGGCGTGGATGTGGAGAAAAGGGAACACTTCTACACTACTGCTGAGAATGCAAATGAATATGTTCCTTTTGGAAAGATGTTTGGAGAATACTTAGAGATCTAAAAATAGACCTACCTTTCGATCCCGCAATTCCTGTATTAGGTATATATATCCAGAAGACCCCAAATCACATTATAACAAAGATATTTGTACCAGAGTGTTTATTGCAGCCCAATTCATAATTGCTAAGTCATGGAAGAAGCCCAAGTGCTCATCAACCCATGGATGGATTAATAAATTGTGGGATATGTACACCATGGAATATTATGTAGCCTTAGAAAAAGATGGAGACTTTACCTCTTTCATTTTTAGATGGATGGAGCTGGAACATATTCTCCTTAGCAAAGTATCTGAAGAATGCAAGAAAACATATACAGTGTACTCAGCCCTACTATGAAACCAATTTATAGCTTTCATATGAAGGCTATAATCCAATTATAGCATAAGAATATGGGGAAAGGGGAGAGGGAGGGGAGGGAAGGGGGGAGGATGGATGGAGGGAGGGTAATGGGTGGAACCACATCTACAGTGCATCTTAGGAGGGTACAGGTGAAGCTTACTAAATGTAGAATATAAATGTTTTAACACAATAACTAAGAAAATGCTGTGAAGGCTATTTTAACTAGTTTGATGAAAATGTTTCAAATTATATATAAAACCAGCACATTTTACCCCATTATTGCATTAAATGTACACAGCTATGATTTAATTTAAAAAAAAAAAGTCCCAAAACAACATATTCTGGCATGAATGAGGAGAGAAGGAAGCTCTTATACATTGTTGAGGGGACTGTAAACTAGTACAAGTTCTGTAGAAAATGGTATAAAGATACCACAAGAACTAAAAGTAGACTTACCATTTGATTTAATAATCCCACTATTCAGTATTTACCCAAAGGAAAAAAGTCCTTTTATCAAAAGGACATGTGCACTCAAATTTTTATTGCAGCACAAATTCACAATCACAGAGATGTGGAATCAACCCTAGTGCCCATCAATACAAGAATGGATTAATAAAGTGTGGTCTATGTATACCATGAAGTATTACTCAGTCATAAAACATGGTGAACTAATGTCTTTCGTAAACCTGGATGGAATTGGAGATCACCCTTCGAAGCAAAATATCACAAGAATGTAAAAACAAACACCACATGTACTCAATATTAAATTTAAACTAATCGAAGAAAATCCATTTGCACATTTGGTAGTAAAATTCAACAAAAGCAAGCAAGTGGGAGAGAGAGGAGGGGATAGGAAGATTCACACCTAATGTAAACATTTAGGGAATGGGCACATTTATAACTTTGACTTAAACTGTACAAAAGCAATCCATATATTCAAAATATGAGTACTCCTATAATGTTCTGAAATTTAAAAAAGAAGACCGAAAAAAAAAAAAAGAAAGAAAAAGAAAATTATCCCTCTTCCCGACTAAAAGTTAAATTCATAAGGCAAAGGCAATACCTAAACTGTTAACTATTGCATTTCTAGCACCCACAGTATGGTTTGGCATAAAGAGATGACTAGTTAATTTTTGCTGCAATGAATAACTAAACTTTATCTTTAGATCACTGAGTAATGAATTATGAAAGGAACACAGCAATGTGAGAATAAAAAGTAAACATCAGTAAGTTTAAGGCTAAACTCCAAACATGGAAGAAAATTATATGATGCCTTTAGATTTTAGGAAATGTATGCATGAAAATAATGACAGGTTGTATAACTATAATGTTAATTACTATGACAAAAATAAGATTAGTTTCTCTTACTTTTAATAAAACTCAAAAGGAGAGAAAAATAACTGGCTGTGCTCACATTTCTTAGGGTTATATTCATTTACACTTACTAAGTTACTATAGCTTGAAGGCATTTTGATTTTTATAATGTTTAGCCTGTATTAATACCTCTAGAATCCTATTTAATGCCTTTCAGAGGTTAATAAATCTTAGAAGCTAAAATTTTCAGAGACTTGAATCTTAATTATATTATCATTTTGGAATTTTTCAAACCTCAGGCATTTTTTAGGTCATTGTTTTGGCCAGTTCCCACTAGTGACTGGGTATTCTTAAGCTTAAGACCATAAAAACAATTAAAGAGCTGTGAAGTCCTGACTGTCAAAGTTAGATCTTGAGAAGTGTGCAAATACAGCTTTTAGTGCTTATGCCTGTCTACCTCAACCAAATATACATAATTATCTCAAATATTTATAAATTAGACATAGCCTAAAAATTTTAGTAAAAAATGTTTAGATATATTCTAGTTCAAAAGTCTTTATGAACCTGAACAAGTATGTTTAAAAGCTGAATGATGGCACAAAACCCAATCACCAGAAATTATATTTTCATTAATCATGTGCTCTGTCATATTCATTAATTTTAAAATAATATATCAACATATCACATAGTTTGTATTTCTTTTCAAAGTAATACAAATTTAACAGATGCCAAAGTTATTAGGGTTTTTTTTATTGTTCTCTGAAAACATTTTACCAGGAAAAGTGCTACTTAACTTTCATGTCTATTTCAACTCAAAATTTGGTAATCAAAAATTTCAGGGCGGTGCCTGTGGCTCAGTGAGTAGGGCGCCGGCCCCATATACCAAGGATGGCAGGTTCAAGCCTGGCCCTGACTGAACTGCAACAAAAAAATAGCCAGGCATTGTGGTGGGCACCTGTAGTCCCAGTTACTCGGGAGGCTGAGACAATAGAATCGCCTAGGCCCAGGAGCTGGAGGTTGCTGTGAGCCATGAAGCCATGGCACTCTACCAAGGGCAACAAGGTGAGACTCTGTCTCTAAAAAAACAAAAAACAAAAAAAAATTTCAGATCACTATTCCCTTTCAAGATATAATGAAAAGATATTAAGTTATTAATTATGAAATGTACAATTTTCTTAAGTACTAAGTTTGACAGTTGATATCTCTGACATTTCACTTTGACACTTCTTGTTTATTAATTTATTTTTATGTGTTTTTTTATTAAATCATAGCTGTACATTAATGCAATCATTGGGTACAATGTGCTGGATTTATATACAATTTGAAATTTTTTCATCAAACTGGTTAACATAGCCTTCATGGCAGTTTCTTAGTTATTATGTTAAGATATTTATACTCTACATTTAGTAAGTTTCACATGTACCCTTATAAGATGCACCATAGGTATGGTCCCACCAATTACCCTCCCTCCTCCCCTCCCATCCCTTTCCCTTTTCTCGATAGTCTTGGGATATAATTGGGTTATAGCTTTCATATGAAAGCTATCAATTAGTTTCATAGGAGGGCTTATTAATTTATTTTTATTGTAAATGTACATCCTCATGTTTTAAAATACATGTTTTGGCTTGTGATTATCTTTTAGGGGTTTTTTTTTTTAAGAGCAATTTTTGTGAAATCCTGGGTAAGTCAAAAACTTGTGTCATTTTTTAAATATGGGTTCCATTGTGGAACCAATGCAGTGCAGACAGTTCAAAATGCCAATGAAGTGTTGGCAAGGATGTGGCTAATGAATGTACAGTCCATAGACAGTTTGAGAAGTTCTGTTCTGGTGATTTTAATATTGAAAATGAGCCACGCAGTGACCTGAAACCAAGGTGGATAAGGATGAGCTAAAAGCTGTAGTGAAAGCAAATCCATCCCAACCTATGTGTGAATTAGCAGCAAGTTTTGACCTTACTATTCCAATAATACAGGACCATTAGAAACAAATTGGCGAAAAAAAGAACTAGAGATATGGGTTATACATGAATTAAATGAAAGTCAAAAGACAAATCATCTCAAAGGTTGCCTTATTTGCTATCACAACACAAAAGTGAACCACTACTACCCTAGATTATTATGTGTGATGAAAAATAGATTTTTTTGACAATCATGGGTGTTCTGCACAATGGTTGGATAAAGATGAAGTGCTGAACACAGCTCCAAACTAAATATTCATCAAAAAAAGCTAATGCTGTCTGTTCAGTGGTCCAGTGCTGGTATCATCCACTATAGCTACATGAAATCTGGTCAATTGATTAAAGAAGATGTGTACTGCAACAAGTAGAGTGAAATGATGAGGATGAACAGCCAAGATTGGTCCACAGAGACAGGCCAATCCTCTTGCAAGATAACACTGTTACACAAACAATGCTATTCGAACTACAGAAGCCAAACTTGGAAACTATCATCCACTGTCACCAGACTTTGCACCAACCGACTACTGCTTCTTCCTGGCTTTGGACCACTTCTTGCAAGAAAAAATATTCAGTTCTCAACAAACTGTGGAAAACACATTTTGCAATATCATTGTCATTCCCTCTCCCGGCTTCTCTGCTTCTGGCATACACAAGCTACCATAAAGATAGCACAACTGTGCTAATAGTTTAGGTGCATACAATGATTTAAACTGCTTGTTTGAGACATAATAAATTAAAGTTTTGATTGGAAATTAGGCATTTCAGATTGAATAACCTAATGTCTTATCAAGAATGCAGAAACCTATATGTCCTTTTATAGGCTGGGTACAATGGTTCATGCCTATAATCCTAACACTCTGGGAGGCTTAGGAGGGTGGATTTCTTGAACTCAGGAGTTTGAGATCAGCCTGAGTAAGAATGAGACCCTGTCTCTACTAAAAATGGAAAAAAACTAGCCGGTCCTCACGGAAGGTGCCTGTCATCCTAGCTACTTGGGAAGCAAAGACAAAAGGATTGCTTGAGCCCAAGACTTCGAGGCTGCCATAAGCTATGATGATGCCTCGCCTCTCCACCCAGGGTGACCGAGTGAGACTGTGTCCTTTTATTTTTTTAATTAAATCATAGCTGCGTACATTAGTGGAATCAAGGGGTACAGTGTGCTGGCTTCATATACAATCTGAAATGTTTTCATCAAACTTTTTAACATACCCTTCATGGCATTTTCTTAGTTACTGTGAGACTCTGTCCTTTTATAGGAAGAATTCATAACAGATTATTTGATTGACAGTTTATTTTATCACAACCTAGCTACCTATGGAGGTTGAGAAATGGTGAGAGAGAGAGAATCAAACTTCCCAGTTTGCTTTTGTTCTGAAGGTAATAGATTTTATAGAAATTGTATTTCCATGGAACCTAATGGGTTGCCTAAAAGAGATTTAAAAAAAAAAAAACCTGTATCTAAGTTTATCATGGAAAAGCTTATGATAAAATGTAATAATGTTATTCATTCATGCATTCATTTATTGAATTTGTAAATTTAATAAACACCAGTTCAGTACATACTGTGCTTTAGTCACCAAAAATTCTGCAAATCCAGGCAGAGAAATGAGCCCATTAAATCAATTACAACATTGTACAATGAGTTCTATAAAAAATTTTTCTATAATACAGATGTACCCCAGATAAGGAAGGATTTCAGGGATCGGGTACTGAAACAACCCTTTCTGGAAGAGGTGACTTTTGAATTCAGTCTTGAGTGTTGGGTAGAAGTTTTCTACGTGCAGATAAAGAAGAAAAATATAATTCCTATAAGAGTGTACAGTATATCAGAAGAAATAATGACATCTGTTTTTGTTGTTGAACTACTGAAAAGATTCTTAATATGGCTGCAGAGAATGTGGAAAGCTGGAGAAACCGAACCTTGTAGCTGGGGAAAGAAATGTGACAGACTATGGAACTCCTTATATGTTACATTCCAGGAGTCTGGATTGTATTCATCCATAAAAAATAAACAAATATGAAACCTTTGGAAATTTTGACCTTATTTGCATTTCAGGAAGAGTATTCTGGGAAAACATGTAGAGGCTACATTATATAGAGGCAGGAGAAAAGACTTGTTAAAGGCAAGAAATGGAAAGATTCTCAAGTTGCTCAGGAGAAAATAGAAAAGAGAGTAAACATTTCGGGCCAGAGGCCAATGAACATGCACAATAAAGGAGAAGAGCATAGGGCGGCGCCTGTGGCTCAAAGGAGTAGGGCACTGGCCCCATATGCTGGAGGTGGCAGGTTCAAACTCGGCCCTGGCCAAAAACTGCAAAAAAAAAACAAAAACAAAAACAAAAAAAACAAGGAAGAGCATTTACAGGAGACTGAATCTGCCACCACTTTGGGGTTTTAGTTGATATTGAGTGAGATGCTCTAACAAATTCACAGAATCAGTGGTAGATAAATTTTATCACTAAAATGGAGGCCTTTAACTTAACACGAGCAAACAATGCTAAAAAAGAAAGCAAAATATGACATTTGTGATGTAAACTATCAAAGGTTTATTTAAATTTTCCTTTAAAATGTATTCAAGTAAAAATATGTACAAAAAATGATATAAAGTTTGAGGCAACTAGAAGCATGACAGGTATACACACTCATAAATACAACTAAAGTCCAATTCCATGCAAAATTCAGTGACATCACATAGCTCCAAAATTTATTCCTTACAGAAGGACATGCATCAAGAGTTCCCATCAGATGAAAGCACACTTATTTCATAGCATCTTACCACTTACACAAATAGCCCATAAACACCATCTGGCAGTGTGAGTGCTGCACCAGAACGTTCCCCAGAGGGAAATCATTTAGCTGTAGAAGAATCCATTTTATTTCACATACCACATGCTGATACAGGCTTCCATGCCAAGGAACCCTAAGAAACACAACACAAACTACAAAGTCCCTTTGCACTGTTTATATTTTCATAAATATGTCAGTGCTCCTAATATGATTGGAATGTAGAGGCAGAAAAGTAATTTTTCTCTTTAAAGTTTATCAATGGATGCAAGACATCATGTTAAATTTGCATAAAGTACACACAATCATCTTTCCCAAGTTCTATTACAATGCCAGAGTGAAGAAATCTTGCTACAGATGAGGACCAGTTAGTATCCAGAGGGTCATTCTTTCTCAACTCCATCTCTTTGTTTCTGCATTTTATATCATTCAGCCCTGCAATCCACCATGCCCCAGCAATTTTGAGAATGGTACAAAGTTAGGACAAATGCATTCCGGATCCAAGTTAAGTATTTAGTTGGTCTATAAATTACAGTTTAAGCACAGATCAAAGAGATGGGTGCAAGCATAACCTTGGAGAGTGATCTGACTACCAGATTTTCACAGGGCTAAATTGATCCCTCTGTTCCAAATTGTTGATGTTTGTCACAGAATATGAAAGATATTGAAATACATTCATTCATAGTACCTAGTAATATATTAATATGAACATACCAACACACATACAAATTATTCTGCCTTGAAAACTGAAAAAGAAGTTTCTTTTACTCGATTGAATTTTTAAATAAAGCTCTCTCTAAGCCCATTTTTATACAGTAAATTCAGATATACTCACAATAAGACATGAAAGATTCATCACAAGATGAATTCTGAGTCAATAACTAAAAACCCTATCCACCAGTGCATCACTACCATGTAATCCGCTCTATGATAAATAAGAAACAAGCTCAATGAAATTTACAGTCAAATCCTTGTCAGAAAGGTAAGACAAATCAAATTCACCAAGCGTTCAGTACAGCGACAGTTTGTCTTGCCTTTTTCCGACAGGTACTTACTATAAAACCACAGGTAGCCAACATTCACTATCAGTAAAACACAACTACATGTTTGTTCACCTGTTTGGCTCAGGAAAAAAACAATGTGTTTCCTAGCATTTAAGTAATACATTCTTAACACATCTAATGCTTATGTTTGCAATGTTTCCAAATGCTAAAAAGTGTTACCGAAAATTCATTACCATTATGCTACAGCCCACCTACAGAGAAATACAAATGTGGGGCCAGTGTCCCTATCCACAAACCAAATTTTAAAGCAAAATATACACTAATATTACTACAGATCCTAGTAATTGTTCTAAAAGAGTTAAATGTTACTTCACTCAATGAACATGAAAAATATCAAAAGAAGAACCTGGTTTTAAAGATTGAAATATAAAATGTTTGGTTCCAGATGTATAGCAGTTACATTAATATTCACAAGGGAAAATTATTAGGTAACAAATCTCTCCAAGGAGAAGATCAAGATTACTTAAAGTTGTTGGAGAATTCTGGCAGTTTTTCACTTTCAGAGCAGTAAGAAAGTTGTGTGGAGTAGTGCTTGAAATAAATACTATAGACAGCAGTTTCATGTAGATCATTTCTAATGTAAGCATATATTCATTTGAAGAAATCTATATCATTTCTCCAATGTATGATTCTACTTTAATATCTCATACTTTATATTGTATTAGTAAATGTAAAATTGTAAATAAAAGAGAAATTCTAAGGAAAAATGAAGTCAGACATCCTATAAAATAAGACCAGCGAACCACATTGCAATGCCTCCCGGAGTGATATGACTGTGCTTGTGACTATATGCCTAATAAAGTTAATTAGTAGGAATATGTGAGGTCCAATTTTATAAGCCACACTTAAAACAGGCCACTCACAACCCAACCAATTATATGGCTATAACATTCAAACGCCTGATATGTTTTCCCATAAGATGCTATGCAAAAGACTCGGTTGCACAAAGGGTTCAAAACAGAGTTACTTTTACGAAAGAAATATCCGTGCGTTAGTCTTTCCCCTCTGGCTTTTAATGTGGCTTTTAGAGGCTTCAACATGAGGTAATAAGGACTTAGCAAACAATTCTCCCAACCAATAAATCAATTCACTTGAAAGTCCTACTTTTCTTTTTAAAATCAGTAGTGTATATGGTGAGGGGGGAAAGTATATATTCATGCTCAAACAAATGTGGCCAATGGCATGGTTCTGAGATCCTTATGCCCCACGGTTTCTTGAGAGAATTGTTATCTATAAAACTGCAAAAGTAGTTATTGATACTATAAATGTACCTTGCTCCATGTGCTCTGTAAGACACACATATTATAGACAGCAATTTGGAGACTGTAACCATCCTCCGTGCATTTTAAAGCCAATGGTAACAAAGAGAAGGAGGAATAAAACTCCCCCCAAAGTAAACTTACTTGGTAGATTCACAGTAAGAAAATCTACATAATGATATAAATTCAAATTAAAACTCACTTCCTATTTTGAACACATATCAAGAAATAAATGAAAGAGTAATTAATTTATTCAAATAAAACAGAGAAAGGGTTTGAAAAAATCAAGTGAAATTGGAAGGAAGACGATTACCTCCCGATATACAGAAAATTGGTGAACTTTCTGTAAAACCATACTTTATGTTTTTGTAGATCTGTATCTGATCTAAAATTAGACAAAATAGTTATTTTTCGATACTCACTAATTTGAAAGTGCAACAGAAGAAAGAATTACTTCAAAAAATTGACTATTAAAAATACTTTTAAAGTACAATACTAAGAAACTAAGGCCTAGTTGGAGGTCACACTTTTAGGTATTATATATAGTAGGATAGATTTAAAAATACTGTTTATGGGACAATTAAGCTAAAATACATATACAGGTAATAATTCTTTACTCATACATAAGTAACGTAAACGGAAGCAATCATGATAACTCATTATCTACTCTGATTATATTCACTATGAACTTCTTGCCAGTTACACAATGCTGTATTTTAATTTCTGACTTTGACTAGTTAGGAGAGTAAAATGTAACTCTGTAAACATCAGCACCAAAACACTGCATATCAGGTGGGGTAAAATGAAGCAAGATTATATTCAAGTAAAATCAAATTACTTGAGTCATCTGCATCACATCCCAGATCTCTTTATATTTCTTTATGAACTAAGAAAAAGAGCTACAATTAAAATCATATTTGTTTTTTTCTATTATGCAGAATGAAGGTGAAACTATCTCCTTATATATCATACTATATGTATTATGACAAAGCCACTTATGGTTATATATAGCTACTTCAATTACTCACAAGTTTAATATTCAAAACTATATTTTACAAATAAGCCATGCTTATTTCTAGTAGAAAAAAAAATAATGAGAGTTACTTTACCTTACTCACACAGACAGATGCAGATTTTTTTCGTGGGGCCAGAGGGTACACAATTTTGGTAGCCTCCTTCAAGAAAATTAATACAAAGTTCCTAATGTAAAGTTGGGTGTAGGACCTTGAAAGTGGCATGTTTAAGTAAGGGGTCCTGAAATTTATATTTCATTAGCCTCTTGGGGTATCTACCTATGCATAACAACTAATTTTTAGTATTTCTCTATGTTGCATAAATCCAAAATATTTTTACCTCCAAACACATACTATAATATCCTACTACTCTGACCTTCAGTTTTCCATCTTTCCCTAAATTATACCTCAATTATAAGAGATCAATTTTAACAAACGTCAGAGTCTCTCCCTTCCTTAGCTTCACATTAATCTGTAAATCAAGATAAAATAAGGACTTTCTTGAAGTTTGATTATAGTTTAGGAAGGTATCTGTTATGTAATTACACTCATGTTAACCATTTGTTATTTCAAATAGAAATAGAGAAAATAATTTTACTGGAAATATAAAAAAACCCGAAAATGTGTTTTGATATGCAATTTTAGTGTTAGAAAATTGCCATGTATGGCTAATATAGCTTAATAAGTGCAGATGTGCGTAGGTGAATACACCTGACTTTTATGTTTCAAACTGGAGTCAACCATCTTTTCTAGGACAAATCTTTTATCTCCTAAAGAAAGACAAGGAACAAGGTCTACTTTCAGCAGTCATCATTCATAATATTCCAGTTTTCCACATTTGACCAAAGGAATAGACTCCACTACTTTAAAAATTGGGTCAAAATAGCACTTTGAGGAACATATTTACTACAAATATTCATAATTAATGAGAATCATTTCCTCTTTAACCAAATTTTTTAGTTTTGTAAATCTTTACTAGTCTTTTAAGATCATAATTAAATATGTGCCTCTATATATTCCCCTCCAAAAAAAACTGAAAATAGTGTATTTATTTTAAACTGTATTTGTTATAATAACCTCATACTATGTACTAAACATTTGGATATACACTGATACCAGTGTAGCACATGTAATAGTATATATGGGTGTATATGTGTGTGTATCATTATAAAAATGTGAAAAAAATTTACTTAGTATAAAAATATACTGTACATTCAGAGGGTACCAAAGAATGTATACATATTTAAATAAAGGAAAAAACTAAAAAATTGTAATGTGAAATGTAATACTCAATATATATAGATAATAAAAGATGAATATAAGTCACATTTGACTTTTACAATTACAAGAGAGGTTCAAGGTGGTTACCATCAGCATCCAGACACTTCTGATTACAGCAAAATACTGCTTGAGCCACATTCACTGAAGTGTCTACTTGTAGCACTGTGTGTGCTTTTTCTGCTTCATCCTGAAGCACTGCCAGCATAGCCAGCTTGATGGTACACCACATCCTTTAACGTTCCCCATAGGTAGATATTGAGGGGTAAGTCAGGAGATCCTGGGGGAACTGCACCTTTTCATCCTGTCCATTGTCCTGGCAAATTCTCATCAATGTACACTCTCTATCACGTCTTAGTGCATGTAATAATCTTGGGGTGAAAACTTTCCATTTTGCTGTTTTAAGAATGTGTCATATGCTTATTCTGCTAACTTCCATCTCAAGTGCACATTGTAGCTTTCCCTGGCAAGCGTGTAAACTGTTCCAACACCAGAGCAGAAGCAGGACTTACTGCCGTGCGAAGCCTCTCAGATCTTCCTTGTGCACCTCACACACACCACCATACGTCTCAAACTTATCACGAATACGTTCAATTGTTAGGCACGTTGGAAATTCTGCTGCATACTCATGCTACCATTGCTGATATACTTCCACGATGTTTTCAAATGTCAAACACCACTTCAAAATGGTCTTGCACTACTCAAAGGACAACCACGCTCCTGCCATTTCCTTTGACTGTCCTGCCTATTGTATGGTAATATTCACATTCATTTGAGTAACGTCAACTTTTGAGCAAATATCATAATGCACATTGCTACCACAGTTCAACCTCAAAAAGTAATATATAGATAATATCACTTAAAATATGTATGCATTTTTTGTCACCCTCAATATAAATATGTGTGCTTGTACAGGAGAGTTTTTTGAACTAGAATCTACTTTACATACAATCATTTTGAATAACAATTATGAATATTGATTTCTGGATTAAAGAAACCCTGTGTCTTCTCCTGATGGGTCCCAAACATAAGATGAAGTACAATTTAATATTCATTCCCCTTTTTTTTTAAATACTGGCTGACTTCCTGTCTGGCTAAAATGGTATTACAATGGCAGTAGAAATTTCATAATGTAGAAATCATTTTTGAAAATAAGAAAAAATAATGAACATGTATTTTAGTTAGCTTGTACGAGGGTATATTCAAACAGATATTAGAATAAAAAATAAACAAAAAATGATGAGACCGATCTGCAACTATCAATATAACTACATTATCCTTGGGAATAGCCAAGAACTATACAAATCTGTTCAGGAGACTTTACTGGGTTTTTTTTCATGAGGTAAGAAACAGCCCAAGAGTTTGTGTGTTTAGATTTTATGAGCCTTGACTGCATAAAAGACAGGGATAAAAAAGAAATTTTTACTTCTCACCACAAAGAGTTGGGAGAGGTGAACAAATGAATAATATATATATTGAAAATAGGAAACAATATTGAAAACCCTATGCTAAAAGTAAGAGGAAGAAATTGTTGTGAATTAAGTTAGCAAAACAAACCCTCAAGTTTGGCTAAAGAAAGGTCAATCTTGGATATATATTAAAAGTTGTCAAGGGCAAAAATTGAAATCAATGAATTGGAATTGTTCCAAATTATAAATGGCATTTCTACTTTTGACAATTGTCTATGAAGTCTATGTTTGCTCTTAATAATTTCAACCAGCATAATCTTCTAAAAATTCTTATTTTCAAATACATAAAAATTAAAGGATGAAATGCACTCTAACAACTAACCATTTTGTCTTAGATTTTAAATTTCATTATTATATTATTTATAAATTTCACAATATTTTCTAATACTGGCATTCCAATACTTTCTGAATTATACTATTTGTAAATTTCACAATATTTTCTAATACTGGCATTCCAATACTTTCTGAATACACACATTCAGGCAGTTTTTCTTTCTTTCAATGAACTCATTATTGGTTATCTCTTTTACAAGTTGAATGAAGTTAAGGCGAGAAAATCACTCACAAAGCTTAGATACAGAAGTAGAAATTTTTTTAGAAACATCAATTGTAAATCTTATTTAACAGAGACATTTCTGTCTCAATTTTTATGTTACTATATTCCTTTTCCTAATGGATCTAGACCAGTGGTTCTCTACCTTCCTAATGCCTCAACCCTTTAATACAGTTCCTCATGGTGGTGACCCCAACCATAAAATTATTTTCATTGCTACTTCATAACTATAATTTTCCTACTGTTATGAATCACAGTGTAAATATCTGCTATGCAGGATGGTCTTAGGCAACCCCTGTGAAAGGGTCATTTGACCCCCAAAGGGGTCGCGACCCACAGGTTGAGAACCACTGATCTAGACAATTTTATCCAAAGAGATATTTTAATAGGATACAACATATATAAAAGAAATGATGCACCATCTCTCAAACTTCATCTCCACATAAAAATAGCCATAATTTTTTTGAACTTTCAAAATTACTAACATTTCATGTAGATACAATTATAGGGATGGGATTAATAAAAGGGAATATTTTCTTTACTGGTGATTTCCCTCATGTTGATAATTTGAAGCTTAAAAATGCATATGTTTAGATATATTCATCCAGGGGTAAATGATTAATGAAGCAGATGGCTATTCTTAAGAGGATTTTAATATCAAACTAACTCTTGCTCTAAGACGTGTTATACACTTTCCAGATCACACAGACTCATGTAAAAATGAAAAGGCATATAACTGTGGAACTTTCTGATAATGAGTGAAAAAACATCTAACTTAATATATTCTCAAGGACTTTCACTCAAACATAAATCTTCTATTTGTCTCATAAATGATAACCCCTAGAAGCTGTTCTTTCATGTAGTCAAGATATCCCCCCTGGCCTTTGTTCAAAATGCTCTCAGTAAAATCCATCAAAAGATGAGTGATATTACAATTAATATCTAAGGGGAAGCAATGCAATGTCAATATAAAATAAATTACTTTTTGTCTTCCTTCCTATAATGATGATGTATGCTTTTTTAAAAAGAAAATAGAAAATGCTTTTCATAATATAGTCACTTACAGTGTTTAAAACCATGTTTACAAAACCTATATATACAGAAAACATCTCAATCTTCCACTTGAAGGCTCTTAGCCATGATAAGGTATGGTATTGAGAATGATCACTAAGGTAATTCACAATTTTCTTAGTCTTTTTTCTTAACTCCAACAGGTAGAAGGTACTAGTCACTCAAGAATTGTGTGAACTCATAGTACAATTGCATATTAGCGTTCTATAACTACATGGAGTTAAAAGTAAATTGCTTAGAAATTAGTTTAAATACACTAAATAATTCAGAGAGAAATAATTGATGTCTTTAATTCATCACCAAAGTTGCAATCCTCTGGATTTTCACAAAAGGAGAAGTCAAGATCCATGTTGTTATGATGCCTGTGTCCTTGGGAAGATGGTCAATTAGGTCATCATTTCTGACAGTCTTCTTCTGGTACTACTTCAAGTATTATCTGTAATATTCTCGTTATTCTGTCTACAAAGAAATAAAGAAGAGAAATTAAAAATGCACAGAAATCAGAAATGCACAGAAGTAGCAAAATATGAATTATCTGTGGTTGAGTACTGAAAACACATGACCGCCTATTTCATAGAGAACTTTCAAGAATTATTTACTTCATTAGAATCCTATCATGCTCAATTAATTTATTTGTCACTTCTGTAACTTCCCATGATGGCTTCTCAGCAAGAATACATTAATATTTTTCATTCAAATAAGGTTGTTTATTCATGAACCAAGAGGCTGAAAATATTTTGAGACAATAGAACCAAGATATAAATAAATGTTCAAAAATATACTTCATATTAAAACTGGTTTGTTCTTTTCACACCTATGAGATTACAACCTGTTCTACAGAAGAATCACTAGAAGAGTCTGCATATAATTTCCAATCTCTAACTTTCAGCATAATATTGAGGAAATTATCTTATCTCTCAGGGCCTTACATGCCTCATCAGTAGAATGAGAGACCAAATCAGTGTTTCTCAAAATGTGGTTCTTGGACTAGCATTAGTATTCCCTCAGATATTAGAAATGAATATTTTCAAGCTTAATCCTTCAACCCTAGACCTACTGAATCAAAAACTGGAGGCAGGACCTAGCAATTTGTAATTCTAATAAACACAAAAATGTAGAAACCACTGGATTAGATGAATTCTAAAGTCATTCTATCTTGGCAGTCCTAGAATTCTGTGGCCCCATTTTCCAGGGACATTCATTCTTGTTTGCCTCTTATCTTGATAATGAATCCCTACAGAAACTCTTCAACTTCCCACCAAGAAGTGGGGAAGAGAAGTCTACAGCCTATCCTCTTGATGGCTTCAGACACAAATCTTCTCTCACCTGGATACATAACCTGTTCTTCTTGTATAACCTGTTTCGTGTAGTAGCCCCTTCCTAGAAATATTTAATGACATTACAAAGGTGTTTCTTTCATCCTTTGCATTATACCACGTTTTCCAAAGGTCTTGTCCTCAGGATACTGATTTTAGAGTCTACATCAATTGTAAAGGGCCGAGCACAGTGCTGGCAAACGAGAAGCTTCATATATTTACTTCTCAAAGAAACTGCTATTTTCACAGCCTGCTCTTTACATTGAGGTGTAAGTGTGGAATAAGGAAGCACTCAAGAGCAATTAAAACTCCATATTTATAGAAAAAGGAAATGATAAAATTGTCCTATTAAAAACAGACTTTTGTGGGAAAGCTAAGTGTCAATCAGTAGTAAAGGAGACATGAGATGTGGAGGCAGAGGAGGGTCTGGAACTGATGGGAGTTTGAAAACACAAGAGACCCAGGGACCTGCAACAGTCAAATGAAAAACAGTGGTGTTGAGAAGACATACTCTCTGGCCTCGGCTCCTTGAAGAGGCCCTGCCCTGGCCTCCTGAGCTGATCTCCACGACGTCTGCCCTCCATAGCCAACACCAAAGCCTTTTCCCAAAGTGTTTCACTATATCCTGGGACCCCCTACACATGTGCTTTCTTAGTCATCGTGCACCCCATGTCATAACACTGGCTTCATTCCAGACAAATAACAAGCAACTTAGATCCAGCTGCACTCCAAGTATGTCACTTTGCATTCTGAAATCTGTTTGGATCCTCTGTTTGGGAGCACAAAGAGGGCTAAAGAATCTCTCTTCTGGTTTGGCACCCTTTCTGCAGTCTTCTATCCCTCCCTGTTCAGTCGGCCCTCTTTACAGTCACCCCTGCAGCTTTCGCATGCTCTCTCTTGGGATATCAAGATTTGAATAATTTTCATTGTAATGAAGGGTTTTGCAGAGAGATTGATTTTGGACATGATTCCCTTTTGAACTCACATCAGCTTTTCCTTCTGAGTTATCTAACAGCAATAGGTCAGACACAGGAAAGTAAGCCACTAGGGAAGCCTACTTCTTGCCAGAAACACCGCAGACGATGAGGCACTTGATTGTCATTTCTTCATCCATGCTCATCACCTCCATGATGTTACTGTTTTAGGTAAAGGCAAGCCAATGAACCTGGGCTTGGTGTTTTCAGTAAATCAAGTTGCGGGACCAAATAACACTTGCAGTATTTTTAGCTTTATTGTTCATGTTCAGTAATTATTCTTGAAATAAGTTGAAACAACAACTGATCTTGCAAACTCTGATTTACCCAACTGTACCTGGTACCTACATGGGAACACTACAGTGAAAATTGAGAAAGTTTGTGAAGTAACACAAAGGCACTCTTCCCTGCAAGGCAAGATAAGAATAATAGTAAATAATTTTTTCAATATTTCAAAAACTTTTCACACGTGTGATTTTTACTTCATCCTCAAAATTGAGATGGTTTGGGATCCTAAGATATGTAGGCAAGTTTAATTAATTAAAAAATGTTGTACTGCAGTTGTGGAAAGACTGTTAAATGTATTAACCTGATTTTCATAAGTTATCATCAAACACTGTATGAGATATATGCTTTTAGATTTTAGAGTTGCAAAATCACTGTCCATAAAGATGCATTATAGTCATTCTGCTTGTATGACCTGATGTGATTTTTTTTTATATGAAAGATTTTGTTTAAATAAGGTTGTTCACCATGTTTCTCCCAGAGCAAAAGGGACCAACTTGTGCTCACTCAGCTGTCACAGGGTTTGGCTGACAGAGAGAAAGCCGAGTAGCAAGACTGGGATTTGCCAGGTCCTACTACGTTGGTATATTTGTGTATGTCACTGGGGTATTTGCCCCTTTGGCCTTCCACGAGAATCCAGGGTTTCTATGAATAAATAAATAATAAAAATAACCAAACAGATGGAATAAAAAGAGCTTTACACAGTATCTGCCTATTCCCTAAACAGCAAGTTTCTTTTCTCCCTAGAAATGCTGTCAAATGAAAAGTGGTTCAATACTGGCATCCTGTGGCCAGAAAAATTCATCAAATCTCTAAAAATCTCAGATCCTCAGATTCTAAGCATTCCCTGGCTCTCTGTACTAAACAGCCTTTCACCATTTTTGGAACACATTTTACTTCTCATTTTTCATAGAAACAACCTAGGTAACCGTATTTTGATAGGCTATCATTTTCACAAGGCTAATCTACGCATGTGTGTTACGGTGAAAGAAGCAGTAATATAAAATTGTAAGAAATTTGGCAAGCAAAACAGTGATTTTAAATCACTGAACAAGCTGCTACCAGTTCTCCAGGTCTCCAAGTTTACACTGAGTAAGAAAAAGATCATAGAGTAGCTGGAAGAAGGATGAAGGCAGTGGTTTAGGTAATTCCACTGCTTTGTGTGTCTGTGTGTGAGTGTTTTGTTTTGGCCAAAGGCTAAGAAAATACTTGCCATTGCAGCAATAAATATTATGAATTGTCTTTATTTTACTAGAAGAATGCTGCCTAAGAGGAAAATCAAACAAAATTATGGAAGATTGTTGCTTTTTTGCTCACTTTCAAGGCAGCTATAAAGATAAAGAGTTACAATGATTGCAGTTTAAAGGCAGAATTGCCATGCTTCCTGGTAAGACTTAATGGCATTTCTGAGAACCAAATAACTATTATGGGACTGCTCCATTGCTACTAGTCTCACAAATGGCTCACACTAAATTTGGAGGCCTTGGAGATGTTCAAAACATCATCAGAGACAGAAAAACTGCAAGGATCAAGTATGAAAATCGCTTGTTGGTATGAACTGACAAGGAAGAAAGGGCACTGAACACCTTCGTGTTAGCAAAAGGAAAGAACTTGGAGTTGGCTGACTACAAACAGGAGGAACAAAGTACCTACTCAGTGGGATAGAATAACAGCTTTGCTCTTCCTTCCTGCTCCCTCTCACTCTCCATACTCCAACCTAGCGTAACCAGCTTTTTCTTCCTAAATTCTCCTGGTTTTCCCTAGTGCTCAGGGATTTTAACTTATCTCTAGGTGGGATGGGAGACAGACATATATCCCACAGTGGTGAGTGCTAATCTGTGCTAAATGTTACTAACCAGTAAAGCAATCCTAATGGTAAATATCATTGGACAATACCTTTTCTGTTCTTTTCAATAGGCTCTATATTGAGTGTCTACAACAGAGAAAACTTAACATAAAATTATTTATTTATTAACAGAAAACTACTGTGCTCTAACAACAAATGCAGATCAAACACTCACTTGAGGTGATCAGTGTGCCTAAGTTAGGCTGAAAACACCTAACTTGCATAGTAAGACTTCTTTGAGGGATAGCGTTGCCAGCTAGACAAATCCAAGTATAAGTAGTAGTATAAGGTCTAAAGGTGCCAAATACTAATTAAAAGCTAATAAAGAGTAGTAGCAAAACTCTGGCTTTTAAACAAGTTTGCATAGCATACTAGAGATTCAATATGTCTATTTGAGTTTTTGTTGTTGTTTTATATAGTAACAATGACATTATTAATAATTTTATCAGAAATCTCCCTAAACTTTCAACTTGGATTTTAAACATTAATTATGGTAAAGTAAGTAAATCAAAACAAAGAAGTACAAAAGTTATCCTCTAAACTCACCAAACTCACCAGTAAGAATCTAACTGCTGCTCTAGCTGTATATTTTTACCTCTCTCCTACTCTCTCTAACACTGCAGACTTTGAAGGCCAATAGATGCGGGTTCAAATCTTAGCTCCATGGTTTAAAATATGTGCACTAAAAAATAAGTTCTCCATTTCCTTGAGCCCTGATTTCTCCATCTGACTCTGGGAGGAACACCACTTCACACATCTATCTTGTTGGGGATTAAGTGAGATGACCATGTAAGGGAAAGAGCTAAGGAGAGCCCCTGACAGAGAGAGGGGCATTCCACACAGGTTACCCAATACCCTTCCTATTTTGTGATCTGCTGGGCTTATCTCCCCCAACACAACTGTTACCACATCATGCTGGGTCTTCCTCCTTAGTATGTTTCCTTTTCTCTCAGACTCTCCTCAAACTGCCTGTGTTCAGATCTCCATCAATTTCATCAGGACTGTTGTAGTAAGGACCAAACTTGACTTTCTAACGTTAGCCTCCATCTTTTGATGCAGGACAAGGCAGCCCCATGACTTGCCACCTTAGCCCTGGCAGTGCTGATGCTGTGGTGGATGGAGGAACCAGCTTGCTGGAAGGGCCGGACACCTGTGAGGGAGACACTGGCACCTTGCTGTCTCCTCCTCCTGCTCTTCTGGCTAGTCCATTTCATGTAAGTTTCCAGCGCCTGAGCCTTCATTGGACAGCTGGCTGTAACTGACGAAGACCCCCCCGCCCTAAGCGAGCAAAACAACCCCCTGGGACTACATAAATCCCTGAGCAAAGAGCTCAAAAACAGACCTGACTGGAGTGGGAGCAGGACTGCTTATTCTCTTCCTGGGTCCTCTCTGCCAGGAGGTTTGGTTCTTGTAGTTGTGATTCTTGTTTTTTGTAAACAAATCCTGACTTACTACTGATCCTGTGGTCCATCGATTCATTCGTGGAATCGTGGAGACCAAGAACCTGAAATTCCCACATCACTTTTTAATCCATCCACACTATCTGCAGGGCGACTTTTCTAAAACATAAAAATACCCTGAGTTTGAGCGTCAGCTCTTCTGTATCACATGGAACAAAGGACTTGAATTTTCCCATGTCATAATTCAAAATCTATAAAATGGAGATAATTTTCCTACTTCAGAAGCCCATTTTAAGAACTAAATAAGAAATAACATGTGCAGACACATGGAAATCACACAGAAAACGGGAGCTCTTATTCTTCTCCTCATTGCTCTTGCTGTCACGACCATCTGTGATTCTGTATTCCTACCGAGGTAGTGTTACTATCGTGATATTGAAAATACTTGCAGGCCTCTGCCTAACTCCACCACAATCTCATGTCACTCATCAGGTTATGATACAGAATCACTAAATTGCATTCAACTCAGAAGAAAAATAATTAGGTTAGGAAGGGATTCAAAGGAGCAATTAGGTCATTTACTGAATTGCTGATAAAATTCAATTGAAAAAAGCAGTTCTCTTAAGAAGTGATTAGAGCATCCCAAACTAAATATCCTGAAAGGATTCGGTGGCTGTACCCTAAGTGTCCTTTCTGCAAAAAAGCAATTCTAATTACAATGCAACAATGTACTCAAACTAGCAATTGTGTCACTTATAATTTTTAATTTTAAGATATGCACATTATATAGGTTTTCTATAATGCTGTCTCTCATCTCACAAGGTCCTGAAACTGTTTAAAAATCTTACCTGATATTCTTCTAAACCACTTGGGTTTCTTGTCCCATATGATAAAGAGATAGTATGCGGGCACCCCAGTCAGAGTGATAACAAAGCCAATCCCTGTGCTAAATGGGTTCGAGTACAGAGAAAGGGCAACCATGAAGAGGCATGTGAAGGAAAACAAGGCTGGGATGAACAGTGGCACCTGAAACACAGAATGAAAAAGAAAATCACTTCAAACATAGTTCAAGGGGTGGATGCAGGTGTTTCAAGATAAGAATGTCAGTCACCTGATATGCTTTAGCGATATGCATTCATCACGTGACCAGGTGACAGGCCCCAGTGCACCATGGCTTAGTAACAGCATCTCTTTCATGGGGCATAGAAAGGCCCTCATTTAATTATCCTCCCTTACATTTAATCCAATTTAATTTAAATTGCTTTAAAAATCTGTGGATTGAACAATATCTAAGCATAAAAATGAGTATTTCATAGGAGACGGACTACTGTTGGAATTACATCGCTAGTAAAATATCATTGTGATTTCAGTTTTTTGATTTTAGAAATCTGGTTCATTGATCATTCTGGTTCATTGATCATCAGCTGATAGTTACCGCTAAAGTCTTTCAGTGCATATTGATTTTCTGTTGAGATTCACAATAAGAACTGACAGGAACAAAACAGGCCAACTCCTATTTAACTGCTAATAAAGATGCCACCAGCATTAGGCAATGAATATAATTAGAAACAAATTCTGACAACATGACTGACAGCATTATCTGTGTTATATCTTAAAAGCAAATAAATAGTGAGGTTAAGTCAATTTGTGAACACTCAAGGCTGAAGGAGATGATCAGCATATTCTTCAACCTTCCCAAAAGGAAATGTTTATATTTGCTAAATGGGCACTCTCCTAAATGGTAAATGTATAGATCTCCTTTCTTCCTGTGTATTTCACATTTCTGTTCCTTTTAGAGTGTATAAGCCAGAGAAAGAGCAATATAACAAGTCACAACAATGATGTACTTAAAATGCCTATTTTGTAAAGCAGCAGCCTTTTGGAGAAATATTCACCTCACTCTTTCTCAGTGTGGCTGTCCACGACTACTCAACATGAAACAGAGGGTCCCTTACTTTGAACATATCGGGTCAATGGACACATCCATGAAAAAAAACCAACATAATACATATCCACCAATGTCATCCTTTTTCAAAAAATGAGAACATACAAAGTTTAGTATCTAACATAAAAAATGTGAATGTTTTTTCCAAGGTGAAATAAATCCCCTAGGAAGCTGCTGCTGCGAGAGTTAAACATTTTAACCCTCAAGATGCTGCCCCCTGCCCACCCTCCCCATCATCAGGTTATGACAAAGGAAGGATGAGGTGCCAAGAGAAAGATTTATGTAAACCCATCAAGATGGCTGAGGTTACCTTGAAAGGACGATGCATATCTGGACGTTTGTATCGAAGATAAATCAGCCCAGCAACGACCAGCCCAATAAAAAGCCACCTGGCAAAACTGAGGAAATTCAAAAGACTGTCGAGGTCTCCAGAGAAGAGCATTATCAATGTCAAAGGATGCTAGGGCGGGGAGGGAGAAAAACCAAGCACGGTGAATTAAATGAGAACACAGGTGAAAACAAACAGCAACATCCCTACACATCATTATCTTTTTCAAATAATTATTTATACTGATAAACTAGCCTCATGATTAAAACGACAATGCGACTAACCTCTTTTCTACATTCTGCTCTTATAAGACATCAGTAACAGTGTCAGAGCCCCATCGTCATCATGCTTTATTCAAGTGGGATCTTATGTAAATATTTGATTTGGGTTTTAGTTCCTTCTACACTTGAAAGAAGAGAATATATCTTCAAAGAGCAAAAGAAAGGATTCAAAATTTAAAGACCCAAAGACTGAGATGCTTAGTAAATAGCCAATAATAAATACTAAAAGTGCACCCAATTAGAAAATTCACAGAAAGGTCTGCAAATGCTCTCTGATGAGCTCTTGGCCACACACACCACACACACACACACACACACACACACAAACACAGTCACTTAGGGGTGACTGTGATGGCTCTTGATGGCAAAACATTGACCTTTATTCCTCCACATTTACTCTCCACGTGGGTGACCGTCAAGACCAGGGGAAAAGAATGAAGCGCGGAGATCAGCTCAGCAAGTCCCTGCAGCTGCTCATGCCAAGGACAGCATGACTGATAGCAAAAGCTTAAAACGAAAGCCCTCTTCACGGAATAATACATTCTGTTCCCACAAGTGACGTTAACTTGCAGATTCCGCACAGAGAGTACATGTACTTTAAAAAGAAATTTCAAGGAAACATTCTGAAACAAATGAAATGCATGAAAAAAAAATGCCCAGCGTATTCTATGGTGCTCCTGACAACAGATTCCAGTCAAGAAAAATGTTACAAAATTGTAGGGGAAAATGAATATAACATGACCACGGGTATTTAAAGACTTTTACACTTTATCCTGTCTTTTGTAGCCCATATTTCACAAACACTTTTCTCTGCATAAAGAATTCTACGCCTCAAATTTAAATTTTGGTGTTTTTATTTTTATCTTGTGGGTTTACTCTCAAATGTCTCACTCTTAATCACAGAGTCATCTCACTAGTCCACGATTTTTATTAATTATTTGAATAATATTGTGTGCATTTCATTATGAGGTGCCTATGATGAGACAGCTGGGTATTTTTTTGGACTGGAGATTTTTTAGCTTAATTCTCTGTAAATAGTTGGGACTTAGTATTCTGCATCCTTTTTATGAGGCTCTATGTCAGGGAGAGAAGCCACGCTGGCCATTTTCCTTAGGCCTTTGCATATTTCTGCAAAGGTAAAGGAGAAGTGATGCCCTTACTGCCCCAAAGCATCGGATGCATATCAGAAACACTGAGTAAAGGGAAGGGGGGGGATATCTCACCTCCCAAACTCCACCATAGTAATGAATGAGAAAGTAAAGCATTATCTAAAGTCTGACTGGAATTCCTTTCTGCTAACCTGTTAATTGAGGTTACGTCTAGATATACTTGTTAATATGCATTACCAAAACAATAACAGCTGGAAGAGGAGTGTGCTTGCGGACATGAATCATGGAGAGGATTTCTGGAAGGTGACCCTCTCGAGACGCAACATAGAATAACCTGATGGGAAAAAAACGTGGGTGGAGTTGACTATAGAATTGATCAATTTCAAGGGGAAATCCAGAAATCCCAGAAGAAAACTTGCATCTTTTTCATACCAAATGGTTTGGCATTTCTTAAGTGATTACTTAGGTTTTGCTTTTCAGAGAAGTCAGAGAATAACATAAGAAATCTAAATTAGAATTTTACAATATCTGGCAACATTAGATTATTCCTTGACGAGAAACAACAGCAATGGCTGAGTCAGGAGAGCTCTCCCTATATATAAATAGAGATGCTGACTTTAGTTTTATATTCCTGATTTTGTATGTGTATTGTCTATGCACATACACGTGCAGAGATACACATACAGTCCTCACATTTATCTGATTGGGTTTTAATATTTTCATATGTTAATACTAAGTAACAATAAAAATAAGTCAGATATATAGTACATCCATTTCCCCTTAGAGCTGAAAAACGAATTAAATAAACATAGAACTGTAAAAACAATTTTTTTTCAAAGGAACTTCTGAATCAAACCAAACAGAGGGGATACAGATGGTGGGGTGATGATTTTTTAGTGTCTCTTACTTGACTTTTATCTTGATATCTTTAGAGAAACAAAAGATTTTATCTTCAGAAACGGAAAGCTGTTCTTAGACTCTATAGACTTGCTATTAAAAAACGCCCCGTGTCCAACCTCAGCGTAGGCTGTGCGTAGACAAGCAGTGCCCTCTAATGGGCAGAATATAACCTGCTATTGGTACTTGAACCAACATTGCAATCTTGCATGTCCCTTTAAAAACAAAGGCTTGGAGGCACTATTTCTTTTCTTTTTAAAGTTATCCTTATCACATCCAATCTCAAAAACAGAAATGTGTTTCTGGAAATATGTGAACTCACTCACCTGGAGACAGCAAACACACCACCATTCATGGAGCCAAAGCAGGAGAGGGCAACAAAGATCGGAACTGCTAATGAGAAATTTCCCAGTAGCCGCTCAGAGAAGGTCTAGTGAAAGAAAGAATGAAGCAAATTAATGCTCTGCTAGAAGTGAAATAAAATGAAACAATTTAGGCCAAACTTGCTCTATGACTTTCTATTAGCCTAGTGATACGTGTATGTTTTTAAAGCCTTCTCTTTGGTTAGGGTCAGACACACTCCGCGGACAATAATCGAAAGCAGGTGCCATGGCATTGTTTGTTGCAAAACTATAGGCAAAGGTCTAAACAAGCACCTTTTTTCCTTTAAAAAAGCAGTGATCCATTTACCGAATCTTTATAAACTCTGATGTGTATCATCTCTGACTCTGGTAAATGGAAAAAGCTCAATTCAGATGTTCTACTTTTGGAGACAGAAATCCTTCTGCACAATATCTTCTCCTTAGGCCAAAAAGCCACATTTTTATAGTGAAGTACAAATATTCACTGAGAATTATCACAGGTACTTGTTTCACTTACCAATCCCACCGTCAGGAGGTCAATAAAATAATTGATGACTCCATAATTTATGCCATATATATAAGCAGCTCTGAAATTTTTTTTTTTCGGGAAAAATCATACCAGCTGAACCCAGCTTTATGGAGTCACTCCCTCCCTGTTAGGTATCCTACCAATTCCTTTTGTGATTCCCTATAAAAAGTCTAGATCACAAACAACAAGTTCAACAAGCCACAGAAAATATGAACAATAAAAAAACTTGTGAAAATTTCTTTTATGCTATGACATGTGCAACATTGCAAATTCCCCTGAAGATATATTTTTCCCCAAAATTATAAGGATTCTTTAGTTTTACTTGATGCCGCTGGTGCTATATAATGAATGGACCACATTATGCCCACAGAGTAAGCACTGTCCTCTGTCTAGAAAAATGAGACAAATAACCCAACATCAAGCTTTGTATATTAGAGCATCTGGTCAGAGTTAGAACAGTGGGCAAAGCCTTTAAAATACGGTGAACTTGTACACAGGTTCACACAAAATGGGATAATTTATTCCTCGTGAATGCTGCTGATATGAAGTAATACTGACTATTTTTAAAGGAGGTGACTTCAAGAGATGGGAAGTTAATTTTGAACCCTTCATTGTCATGGGGTCATGAGAGAATGGTCTCTCCTTGTTAAGTTTTTATACAAAATAAAAGTATGTGTCAAAGAATAACATGATCTTTGGGGACAAAGATCTTCCTGGTGTCAATAAATTCTGGAAAATGCTGTAAAATCATGTGTATCCACTTCTAAGGGAGTTAAAATGCACATTTGTATCTTTAATATTCTGAGAAGTACTATAACAACATCTATTTAACTTTAAATAACACACCGTTTCCCAAATAAATTAATATTGCAGGACTAGTATTCAAAAAGATACACCAGGAAAACACATTTATATGGTCCACATGAAAATTCTTAAGTGGTACTTTGGGGAAATGATTTTCTGTTAGAATTTGAAAAATTTATAAACAGAAAAGAATACAGAATAAATTGCAATTTTCATATAAACAAATCCACCCCACATTCATTTAGATTCTATAACTGCCCACTATGCTTAAAGACATGGAAGAATAATGCCTTCCACTCAATGATGCCCTGACAGATTTTCAAGCATGTACATGTGGAAATGCTTTGCAAGGAATTAAAAATGAAGGAAAATCAGATAGGACTTCAGCTGTACCAGTCACATGGAATATGCTAAGCTGTGCTCTAAATTTTTTAAATACTTTCATTATCATTCAGGTCAAGAAAAAGATTACTGAATTTCAAAACACTTTCTGCTAGAGGGACCTACTATAAAATTGAATCAACTCATTAACCTAAATTTAAATTGGCATTTTCCCAACCTAGACTTACCACTGCCACTGCATTTGAAAGCAACAGCTCCTCAGCGCTAATGGTGGTAAAGTAGGCCACATTCGTCAGCACATAGCCAATGGTGACGATGGCCATGGATATACATATTGCCAGAGGAATGGTTCTGAAATGCACAAAGGAATCACATACCTCTTGTTAATCATTCTCGGACACAAAAGAAAATAACAAACTAACCCAAATGAAGACTATAATGGTATCTACAATAATTATAGGCTCTATGTGGTATGTATATTTCATCAGAGCAAAGCACCACATATTTCTTAGTAATTCAATAGGGTCCATGTGGGCAGCTCCTTCATCTGTCTTGTCTACCTCTATCCCCCAGGATATAGGGATCTATGGCATTCCTGTACTCCCTAAGTGCTTTAGCAGTGTTTCTCCAACTTCAGCATGCTTCAGAATCACCTGAAAGATTTGCTAAAACACTGACTGATGAGTCCCACCCAGAGTTTCTGACACAGTGGGATTTCCATTTCTCATTATTCCTACATGATTCTGATACTGGCAACCCGGGGACCACGCCTTGAAAATAGCTGTCCTATATACATTTCTAATGCTCATTTACTGCCTTGACACCTAACACTAGTCTTCGAAAACATTTGCTATTTTCAGTGTTTTCCCTCACCATAGCTTCCTTTGCAAGCAAATAAGCTTAGACTTTCAGAAGCATGACAGTGGCATATATCCACCTTTCTAAATGCTGGCAATCATAATTTTGTATATAACATAAGACGCATAGAAGCGTTTGCAGTAATGACTTTGCACTGCCCTGCTGTGAGTTCAAAGGAAGCTCAAGATCATGAGTATCTAATAAAGCAATAGCACAGATAATCCCATGAAATTAGAGGTGACATGCTGTGAAGTACAGATGACTGGACGGTGCTGACACCATGTGGCATCAAGAAGTGCCAAGCACAAATGCAATGTTATGTCTTCATCTGATGCACTGGGAAAGCCAGACAGTTACTGACCCTAGTAATTTGATTCCATGTTATAGATACACATTACATGTACTTGCTTAACATAATCACCTTTTCAGACTCTTTACAGTTCAGGCAACTGAAACTTTCAATTCCCTGCACAAAGACTGATCATTTTTTAGCCAAAGTGCTTATCGGCCCTCATGATGTCTTCACCCTGCTGGGTGCCACTAATGAAGACCCCAATATCATTTTTTTCCAAAATGAAAATGCAATTCAGAAGCAGGGGAGGAGAAAGGCACAGCCTGCCTCACTATCCAAGTTTAGCACTCTAAGTCTCAGCTCATTATGCCATAGAGCAATGTCCTTTGCTGAGAACAGGCAAACCTACCCGTCAGCAGCCGCCATTCATTGTGCTACTTGGAGCCTGACACTTCCCGGATCCCCAAAGCCTTAAGCCTTGATGGAGAAACACATTGACCTCTAAATCTTGACATCCTAATATGGAAGTAGCAGATGTTCCCCTTCCCCAGTGTGAAGAGGGTGCTGTGGAATTTTCTCTTAACACCGTAGTAACATGCACTGCTAGCTGTGATTGATAGATGTTAAATTTAAGCAAAGGAAATGGCTAAGCTAATAAAATATAAAGGAGTGAAGGGCATGAAGCAAATTAAAGATGAATGCTGTTTCTTTTTTAGAGGGATATATGTAAATGCAAAAGGGTGAGGAGGAAAACGTGAAGGTATATAACTGCTTTTCAATCAGTCACAGTAGTTTTTGGTTTTTTTTTTTTTTTTGCAGTTTTTGGCCGGGGCTGGGTTTGAACCCGCCACCTCTGGCATATGGGGCTGGCACCCTACTCCATTGAGCCATAGGCACTGCCCCCACTGTATTATTTTTAAACTGGAATTCTTTCAGCTTTTATAATAGCGCCATCATATGGGAAGTAAATTTTGTGTTTAGAGGGAGGAGCAGAGAGGGCGAGACATCTTCCTTGCAACCATGTAATCAAGAGATGCAGAAGTTCCATTGATTAAAAAGTAAGGTGACTTATTATTAAGTTCAATGAAGTAACTGAACCTGTTCAAGACAGGTAGTGCTGTCATATCCCACACTGCTGCAAAATGCCAGAAAGAAATAAATTCTGAAATTTGAGACTGTGGCTCTCGCATCACAAAACTTAGCCCCCCAGCCCGGCTCTTCGAGTCATTCTGCTGTTCTCTGCCTAGACATTATGGTCTCTCTGAGAGTTGTTTTCTAAACTGATCTTATCAGAAAGGAACCTGGAAAAGCCAACCTTCTAGGTTAGTTTCCCTTCTTTCTTTGTTTATAACAAAAACAACAGCAGTAGCTGCTGCCATAGGTCTGCTATGTGTCCGGTGTTTTATTTGGCACTTTACATATTTGCCTTACTTTGTCATTGCAAAATTGTCTGCATTAGAGACAGCAGCACTAGTTTAAATATGAGTAAATGGAATCTTCGAGAGTTTAAGCAACTGTTCAACGATACATAACTGGTAAGTGAAACCCCAGAATTCATATGTATAAACCCTACCTTGAAATTAGGACACTTTAACCACCAAGTGTATGCTCATTCTCTCTCTCTCTGTCTCACATGTAAGTCTCCAAACTCTATAAATTTGGGGGGAAATTATAGTTGTTGCAAATCAAGTTTATTGGAAAGCTCTTATCAAGACCATATTTCTCATGTAGTCACTGGCAATGCAGTTCTATCTACTATAAAGGAGGGAGAACACATATTTCATGATTTTTTTTCATTTTTTTTTGTGTGACATGAACTGTAATGTCAAGTGAATGTTTTCAAATAGTTTCATTGTTTAGGAAATAGGTGTTTTTTAATTATTATTAATAATTTAAAAGAAACACAGGCTTACTAAATAAATTTTCCTGAACAACTTTTTAATTGAAAATGGGAAAATAGGCATGCTGGTCAAACAAGCAGAAATAGAAACAAATTGACTATCAGCCAAATATACTACATAGATACTAAGAGAAGGAAATAACTGGAGCTTAAAATATAAGACAAAAGAGAGTGAGTGCCTAATCTCCTTACAGTGCACAACATACCCAATGATTTCTCCATAATAAGATAACATTAAGCAATGGGAGTGGGAGGGGGTGTGGCTGTAGCACCTAGTTTCAGTATTTAGATTCCATTTCACTTTGTAGACGGAAGGGATGGAGAGCCTATCGTGTCTTCCTGGGCATCAACAGCCATTATTTACAAGGGAGAGCAGCAGAGTTGTTCAGAACGGCTTGGCACCATGTGGTTAACTTCTGGTTTCAAGCATCAAAGCATAGAGTCATCAGGTGAGCCGATAAAAGCTATTAGGCCATGCCAGAGCAATCTTCCTGGAAGCTTTAGATGCAGAGGGCAGATAAGAAGGGCTAGTAACCCAAGATTAAGGCAAACGGCACATGATAATAAAAGGAATTACAGGAAGGAGCCAGAAGGCCACTGATTATTTCAAAGCCAGTGTTATTGTAAAGTATTAACCAATCCTAAACACATTGTCTTAACCTAAAAAAAAGACTCACACTAGAGGTCTATTCTTTCTCAAATGTTTGTACATGTTTACTCTGACTAACAAAACGCAACGTTATCAAAAGAGTCACTTAATACTTAAGAGCTTTTTGTCATTATGTATGTGCTTTTCCAGTAACAGACATTAACATCTGAGTCTGATATTTTTATTAGTGGCAAATGGTCTTCAATAAAAAAGGTCTTAGACAATCTTTTTTTATAGTTTTATTTTAAATTGGCCCCTATAACTAGTTTATGTTACAGATGGGTAAATTTTATTTTATTTGAAATTATTAAATGGAAGTTTCCAAAATATCTGCTCAGAAACACTTTTGTTCTGAGTGACAGACCTGCTCACGAATCCAAATGGCCTGACACTAGTGACTGGGGGCTTATATTTGTATAATCTACAAAGCAGTGGCAAATACATTTTATTTTATCTTTAAATATATGCCTGTCACTCAAAATTCTTCATGAAATTAGAAAGAATGTGAAAAATAAAATTTACAGCAACCCACTGAAATAGGAGGTAATATCCCAACTTTTAAACAGGAAAACCAAGGCTTAGCAAGGTTAAATGACACGATCAACGTCATAAAAGCAGTAAGTGGGATAGTTGGAACCTGAATCCTCTGTATCTTCCACCTCTAATTTCCTCACATGTGATATATCTTGTATTATATGAGGTTGTTTTGTGCCTACGTTAACCCTAGATACAAAGTACTTAGTATCATACATGCTGACAAACATGTATTTTATATAAGTGATATGAATATCAGAAGGCCAGTTATTGTGATATGACACCTTTTAAGCCAAGCATATTTTCTAAATACCTAACAGTCACAGCAAATAAACTTGAAAATAATGCAGCAAAAAATGCATTTTTAATGTGTTTCATAACTCTATGATAGAGTATCAGAAATTACTGTTGTTTCCACTGCATCATTTTGGCTAAAAGTGACCCCTGATGTGAAAACAGAATGAGTTAACCTAGCTTGATTCTCCAGATAAGTCAAGGAATCTGAAAATTAGAGGGATTTCTGATATTCAGACCACATAAGTAATTCCCTAATCACTTGAATTTATAATATTCCAAGATTGTTTTATACTGTGAACAAAATCTGAAATTTGTATAAGCCAAAATAAGTCTCATACAATTCCCTGTGCTGGATATACACAATGAAGATCACAGAACTTATTGATCATGTGGCACCTAAATGTGTCTTTGTGCCATGGAGCTGAGCATGATAGTAGGCAGTTCTGTGAAACCTACTCCTGTGTGTTCTGGAACCTTCTAAGAGAAGTGGTTGGTGCTTCACATTTTCTATTTAAAATCATTAATATTTTTAACACACATATTGGGCATTAAGAAAAAAGAGAGGAGGGGAAAAAGAATTTTAAAAGTCAAGGAAACAACAAACTTCTTAAAAGTGTGAGAAGCAAAAATAAAGAGAAACTGGGGACTCTTTATATATAATGGAAATGAAACTGTGATTTATTTCAACACATAGTATTTAGAATTATATTAAGTGCCTTTGAAGTCTAAGTATTTATTTTAGAACCATATTTGTTTCACATTTTCTTTTCTATTTATTTCTTTGTTGATTTTTTTTAGGTTGTCAATTTAATGAATTATTGTAATAATTTTTTTATTTTTTAATTGCAGAATATTAGAGGGGTACCTACATTTTGGTTACAAAATTTGCTTTCACATATTTGTAGTTGAGATTACAAGTGTATCCTTCACCTAGAATATGTGCATTGCACTAGATAGGTGTGAATTTACCCTATCCCTCCTCATCTCCCACCTACTTAACTTCCTTTGGGTTTTGCTTCCAAACATATACCTGACAGTTGATCAACTAATTCCAAATTAATATTGAGTATAGGTAGTGCTTGTTTATCCATTCTTGTGATACTTCACTTATAAGAATGGTCTCTAATTCCATCTATGTTGTTACAAAAGATATAAATCATCATTTTTTATTGCTGAATGGTATTCCATGGTATGTATATACCACAATTTATTAATCCACTCATGTGTTGATGGGTTGTTCCCACAACCTTGCTATTGTGAATCATGCTATTATAAACATTCGAGTGTAAGAGTCTTTTTTATAAAATATCTTGTTTTCTTTGAGTAAATCTCTAGTAGTGGGCTTGCTGGATCAAACCACAGAATAAATATTCTTCTTATCAGCTCATGAACATTCTTTAAGATTGATTACATCCTAGGCCACAGATCATATCACAACAAATTAAAAATAAATAGTAATCATACTATATATCGTCTCAGACCACAGTGGAGTAAAACTAGAAATCAATTCCAAAAGAAACACCCATCTCTATACAACATCACAGAAACTATCAATCTATTGTTGCATGACAGTCAGGTCAATGAAGAAATAAAGACAGAAATCAAAAGATTCTTCAAACTGACAATGGAGACACAAGTTATCAAAGTCTGTGGGGCATAGCAAAAGCTGCCCTGAGGGAAAAACTCATAGCCTTAAAATATCTACATCCAAAAGACAGGACGATCAGAAAGCAACAATCTAATGAATCATCTCAAGCAACTGGGGAAAAAAAGAGCAAACTCATTCCAAAAGCAGCAGAAGAAAAGAAATAACCAATATCAGAGCAGAAATAAATGAAATTGAGAATAAAAACACTATCCAGAAGATTAATGAAGTAAAAGGTTTGAAAAGAGAAATAATATTAACTAGCCAAATTAATTAGAAATAGAAAAGAAAGGACTCTAAGAAGCTCAATCAAAAATGGAAAAGGAAATATCTACAAAAAATATCACAGAAATTCAGGCTCGGCACCTGTGGCTCAGCGGGCTAGGGCGCCAGCCAAGTACACCTGAGCTAGCAGGTTTGAATCCAGCCCGGGCCCGCCAAACAACAGTGACGGCTGCAACCAAAAAATGGCCGGGCATTGTGGCAGGCGCCTGTAGTCCCAGCTACTTGGGAGGCAGAGGCAAGAGACTCGCTCAAGCCCAGGAAGTGGAGGTTGCTTTGAGCTGTGATGCCACAGCTCTCTACCCAGGGTGACAGCTTGAGGCTCTGTCTCAAAAAAAAAAAAAAATCACAGAAATTCAAAACAATCTCAGGATATTGTAAAATTCTCTATGCGCATAAACTCAAAAATGTAGAGGATATGGTTAAATTCTTGGAAGCACACAACCTCCCTAGCCTCAATCATGAGGAAATATATCACCTGAGTAGAACAATATCAAACACCAAAATTAAGGCCGCAATAAAAATTATTCCAACTAAAAAAATTTCTGGACCAGATATGAAGAGATGCAAAAATTCTCAACAAAATCTTAGCAAACAAAATTCAGCTTCACATTAAAAAAAAATAATTCACCACAACCAAGTGGGCTTCACCCCAGACATGCAAGGATGGTTCAACATTTGCAAATTTAAAATTAAAATTCATGACATAAATAGATACCAAAACAAAGAACATATGATCCTTTCAATCAATGCAAAGAAAGCATTTGACAAAATTTACCACCCTTTCATGATAACAACGCTCAACAAAATGGTTTTAAACAAGACATACCTAAATTATAATGCCTATGTATGACAAGCCTACAGCCAACACATTTGATGAGGGAAAATGAAAGCATTTCTGGTTAGAACTGGAACCAAACAAGGTTGCCCATTTTCACCACTTTTATTCAACATAGTGCCAGAGCAATCAGACAAGAGAAGGAAATCAAGGGGCTACTACTGGAGGAAGAAAATATCAAATTATTGCTCTCTGCTGATGATCTGATCTTATATCTAGAGGACTTTATACCTATCTTATATCTAGAGGACTTATACCCTGTCTTTATGGTTATATCTAGAAAACCCTAAAGATTCAACTAAGAGACTCTTGGAATTGATAAATAAGTTCAGCAAAATCTTAAGTTACAAAATCAATCTATACAAATCAGTAGCTTTAGTATCACTAAAACCAATGAAGCTGAGAATGAAATTCAAGACCCAATTCTTTTCACAGAAACAACAAAGAAAATAAAATACCTAGGAATCTACATAACAAAAGAGGTGAAAGACCCCCATCAAGAGAACTATGAAACACTGGGGGAAGAAATCACAGAGATGTAAACAGATGGAAAAATATATCATGCTCACAAATTGGCAGAGTCAACATTGTTAAAAATGGCTATGCTACCCAAAGTTATCTACAGATTCATTGCAATACCCATCAAAATACAAACATCATTTTTCACTAACCTAGAAAAAACAGTTCTATACTTTGTATGAAAAAAACCTGAAATAGCAAGATTACCTTATATAATAAGAAAAAAATCTAGACTCCAGGAGGCTAGGGCAGGTGGATTACTTGAACACAGGAGTTCAAGACCAAACTGAGCAAGAGCAAGACCTCATGTCTAAATATAGTTGGTTGTGGTGGTAGGTGCCTGTAGTACCAGCTACTGAGGAGGCTGGAGTAAGAGAATCACTTAAGCCCAAGAATTTGAGGTTGCTGTGAACTATGATGTCTCAGCACTTGACCAAGGGCATCAAAGTGAGACTCTGTCTCAAAAAAAAAAAAAAAAAATGAAGAGGCATTATATTACTAGATTTCAATCTATAGTATAAGGATATGGTAAACAAAACAGCATGTTACTGGCACAGAAATAGAGACATAGACCTAGGGATCGGAACAGAGACCTCAGAGATGAAACCATCCTCATACTCGCATCTGATCTTTTTTATTTTATTTTATTTTATTTTTGCAGTTTTTGGCCAGGGCCTGGTTTGAACCTGCCATCTCTGGTATATGGAACTGGCACCCTATTCCTTTGAGCCATAGGCACCACCCTATCTGACCTTTGATAAAGCAAACAAAAACATATACTGGGGAAACAAATCCCTATTTAACAAATGGTACTGGGAAAACTATATAGCCACTTGCAAAAGACTGAAACAGGATCCTCACCACTCACAAAAATTAATTCACAATGCATAAAAGACTTAAACATAAGGCATGAAACTATAAGAATTCTAGAAGAAGTGCTAGAAAAACTTTTAAAGACATCAGCCTAGGGAAGGAATTTACGAGGAAGACCCCAACGTCAATCACAGCAACAACAAAAATAATAAAATCTAACCTCATCAAATCAAAAACTTTTTGCACATCCAGGAACACAATTAACAGAGTAAATAGACAACCTACTGAATGGTGGAAAGTATTTGCATGCTATACATTTGATAAAGAGCTGATAACTTGAATTTACAAAAAACTCAAATAAATCACCAAGAAAAGAAATCAAACAACCTCATTAAAAAGTGGGCAAAAGACTTGAACAAATGAAGTTAATCTGGTGTCCTACAAACAAGAAAAAATGCTCACTACCTAATCATGAGGGAAATGCAAATCAAAAACACAGTGAGATATCACCAAACACCAAGAGAATGGCTTATATCAAAAATCTCAGCTCGGCACCTGGGCTCAATGGGCTAAGGTGCCACCCACAGTACACCTGAGCTGGTGGGTTTGAATCTAGCCCAGGCCCACCAAATAACAATGACGGCTGCAACCAAAAAATGGCCGGGCATTGTGGCGGGCGCCTGTAGTCCTAGCTACTTGGGAGACGGAGGCAAGAGTCTTGTTTGAGCCCAGGAATTGGAGGTTGCTGTGATCTGTGATGCCATAGCTCTCTATCCAGGGTGACAGCTTGAGGCTCTGTCTCAAAAAAAAAAAAAAAAAAAAAAAAAAAAACAAAGCAAAAGATGTTGGCCGGGATGCAGAGAGAAAGGAACACACATTCACTGCTTGTGGGACTGCAAACTAGTACAGCCCCTATGGAAAGTAGGAGATACCTTAGAAAACTAAAAGCAGACCTACCTTTTGATCCAGCAATCCCACTGTTACGTATTTACTCAAAGGAAAAAAAGACATTTTATTTAAAAGGTCACATTTCTTTATAGTGACCATGTAAAGATCCTTGAAATCTTTTCTATAGATCTGACCCAGAAATGATTTAAACATCTCTTCTCTCTTTTTGATCTACCAATTTACTCTTTTCAGAATTACTCTGCTTATCTTATTACCACTGCTATTCATGTTATGCTGCCCTTCAAACTTTAGTCATGTGTTACAGCCAAAAAAAAAAACAAAAACATATTTCAAAGAAAAGCTACCCATATTTTTCATGGCCATGATTTTTCTTCTGTACATATTAACATGTACAGAATTCTTTTCCCTGAATTCTTGCTCACACAACCAAACTCTCTAGACTTCTGGACATGGATGGAACTGTCCTCTCTGGCTCTCTGATTTCTGACATTTCTAGCAAGAACTGATTTATAAATAAGTGTTCAAAAAAATTGTTTTCTAGACTTGAAAAATTTAGACTACAGATGAGATGACTGAAATGATACAACCTTCTTTGTGTGTTTTCAGTGATTTGAGTCATTGTCATTTAAGGCTATGACAAAATCCCTACTTTTCTACTATGAATGGGAATTGCACTACTAAAACTTACAAAAGAAAAGTATTTGAGGAGACAGAGCAAGTAGCTGAGTGTAAGAAATAGGTTTGTCGCTGAAAGAAAAATGTAACGAGAGGAATAAAACATTGAATAAACCTATTCATGAACATTTTTGAAGGTCCATGGTTCATGCCCTTGCTCAATGTTAATTCTGGGACAAGACTGAACACGGATGTGATGAACAGATTGTCACAGATATGCATACAGTGATCCCATTGATTTTTAGCACTGAACACCTGTCCTCCACAGCAACATCTGTCCTCCATAGGTCCTCCACCTGTCCTATGGATGTTTTTACTGAGACATTTACATTTCAGTACCACTGGTATCAAATCTAAATCTCACCATTCTCCATTGTCCATAGATGAGGAAATCCATAAATGAGAAAAAGAAGAGAGAGAGACCTGTAGAGAAACGGTAAGAAATGAACAGACACAGATTAGAAGACTGCAAGGCTAAAGGAAGTCCTTGGAAACTGGACAGGGATGCATAAAGGAGCACAAAAAGTGTGGCCAAACCACAAAGAAATAAGGCAGAAAGGGTCACTCTGTCCAAAACCACACAGAAAAGTGGACTAAAATGGAAACTTACAACTCAGAAATACAGGATAAGAAATCAGAAACATAAATATAAACATTTCTATCCCTCACTTTTTACTTACTATTTGAATAAATTCATGAATAAATAATATTATTCAGCCAAATATAGCTTGAGAGTAAATTTTCATTTGTTTGCGTTTCATACAGACAAAAAATTTGCATTGTCTGCATCTCATTTTTTCTCATTTTCCAAAGATTTAGAGTGTGTCTTCCAGATATATTATAGTTATCCATGTTTATCATGGAAAAACGCAAATAAATTCTAGTGCACAGAAACAATATTTGTTTCAAATAAAATGCTAGCAATTAAACAAAGAAGAAGATAAAATATTTTAATAGTAATAAATTAAATTTAACACTGATATTCAATTCCTATTTTATTTTGCTTTTATAACATTTCTTTTAAAATTATATTATTTGCCTCAGGATTCAGTCTACAGAACGATAAGATAATGCAACATCTCAGCAAACTATTTTTTATAATAGCATTTTTGAGATTTAGATTTATGGCTGTGGCAATTAACTATTCACCAAAAGTTTATTTTCCTCTTTCCAATGCATCAGTTATTTTCAAGAAGCTACTACCCAGACAGAAACCACATTTCCCAGCCCCTTTTGTATGAAGGGGGGACTTTCATTCTTGTAAATATAATGTCAATAGATGTGTGAATTGAAGGCCAACATGGTTAAGAAGTGGGTTACCTTGTCACCTTCTTTTTCTGGTTGGAAGCTAGTAGGGAAGGACTCAGAAATTTAGACCCAGAATCAACATGTGGAAGATAGCCTACAAGCTAGCTAGAGACACTGACCGATGATGAACAGTCACATGATTTAAAAAATAAACTTTTGGTTGTTTAAAGCCATTGAAATTAAGTAGTTTATTTGTTGTAGCAGCTAGCTTTACTCCAACTAATTTAAAAATAAAGGGCCTCATTATGTCAAGACCATTTTGTGGCTTTCTATTAATTAAAAAGGGTCTTGATGAGACTTAAAATGGGTCCTCATAAAATTTTATTTTATATCATATTGTTTATTTTGTAAGAGGCATATGATATATAATATTTTACATGATATTTCATATGAAAATACAAAATAAAGACCCATTTTAATCTGAAAAAGCCAGGATAGAGAAAAATAAATTATCATTCAAACTTCCCCAAAATTCAGGGTGCCCCAATGGTCACCATATATACAAACCTACATACACACAGAAAATAGGAAATTGTAGCAAAATGTACCTTTACAAAATATTCATTATAAGATTTTATAAAATATTTCTCTACATGTTGCTGTATAAATATAAAAAACATGAAATATAATATGAATTTTTAAATTTTCTTATGTATGGCAACCTTAGGAACACTTGTAGAACAAAGAACTGACTATTCACTATTTTGAAATAAAGTCTCTTGTAGTTCTGAAGATTACCATCATCCAATAGAGAGAGATCAAAGCACTATGTCCTTTGTTTTGCTCAAGGACACAGCATAAGACCTGTAATGTTAAATGAATATACCCTTATGCTAAGAACAAGGCAACATAAAATAAACATACACATTGAAGCATGGTACATAGGATCAGAGTTGAAATTTCCTCAGTCATAAGCACTTATCTTACAAGGACTGATAACACTTATAACTAAACACATATAAACTAGGTCCAGCCACATTTCTAATAGCTGCTCGATAAGAAATGCAACAGGTAAACATGAGACATTTAATTAAGGCAAAGAACTACTAGCTCTACCACCAAAGATCACTTCCGATATTGCTGACAAACAACGGCAAGTTTAATTAATACTATGTAGTAATCATTTTGCTTCCTATCTGCTGCTGTTCAAATCCACAACTGGCTTTCAAATTGGGTCCTCTGGGAATCAGAAAATGGACAGGGGTCAGTCTTACACACTATCTTGGTCTCAATCATTTCAACTAGGTAAGTCCTCTGTTCCTAGTGTTATGTATTGATATCTTATGAAACACACGAACATGCTCGGCTGCTCCAAGATAGTTTTAAAATCACTGCTGTAAATACTGTAAGTCATTTATTTGTCACTTTGTGGGCCCAATGTTAGCTTCTTAAACTATACTTTAAAAAATATATGAATTCAGGGCAGTGCCTATGGCTCAGTGAGTAGGGCACCAGCCCCATATGCCAGAGGTGGTGGGTTCATATATAGGGGTTTATATATATTTATATAAATTCATTTTATAGCGTGCCTATATAGAAATAATTACATAGGTATGTATATACAAATTTGACCCTGAAGTTGAAAATAATTTTTCACTCTACCAAATCCTTATTCACACTCCCAAAGGAAATTATGGAAAATAATTTTAAAAAATAAATCTGATGTTAGTAGAAAAGTACAAAGTTGACAGGAGAGCCAATAGCTGTGGCCTAGCTTTTAAGTTGTAAATCCACATGGTAGAGCCACAGAGGAAATGACATAGCAGCTTAGTGGAGCAGAGGGAAAGGTGGGGATGAGAACAAAATAGAGCTGATGGGCTGAGCACCCTGCCAGTTTAGAGAGAGAATATGTCATTGTCAAGAAAGTGACTATGAAGACTCCTGGTTGGAACAGCTGACAGCTCCCAAGAAAAGGTCACAAAGGCTGTTACAACAGCAGATCCTCCTACAAGCCCTTCCTCTCCTGTCCTCGGCCCGTCCGTTTATCAACGCACTACTGTCCTTAATTTTGCTCAAGGACACAGAATGAGACAAGTAATGTCAAATGAATGTGCTCTTATGCTAAGAACAAGGCAACATAAAATAAATGACTGCTGACCCCCCATTAGTATGTACCTGTTGAAAGTGATTCCCCAAAGTGTACATTTGTGATGCTTTTAGTGTTTTTCTGATTATTTAAAAAATAATTCTAGACAAATGTGAAAACATAATTTATCCATCCTCATCCATGGAAACACCTATATTTTTACAACCTTTTCTTGAGAAATCCTTTAGCATTAAAATTAATACATTACTAGCTCAAGACAGATGCAAATTTGTAAGTATATAGAATAACAAAATTGGGGGATTTGGAGAACAAATGACCCCCAAAATGGTTCTATGGCCTTAAGCTGCATATCAATTTATTTGCAAAAGTAAGTGGTGTAGGGTGCAATGAAGTTTATTTCCTTTGTTTAGATTGGAAATACTTCCTGAGCCAGGGAGCAAAACTATATTCAACCTCCCTATTCTCCAAATGTTTTCAGTTATCCACTCAGGAGGTTTCCTAAGACACTTCCCTTGGATTTCTCAAATCCGTATGTTTGCTTTCTTTATCCTTAAGTCAAGTGTCTCAAAAAGAAATTTAATTGACTTTTACTACAATATTACATTTACAATTATTTTAGTTTTAACCTGGAGAAAATATTAACAATGCAGAATGGGTTCTTAAAAATCAATATTGAGGCATCTGATATGTTAGTTCATGTGTAATATTTCATATTAGACAAACAGTAGGCACTATCCCCCACTTTAAAGATGAAAAAAACAGACACTCCAAGAGCTTCTTTAATGGGATGAAAGTCACACAGGTGACTGCAGCCAGAAATTTAATCTGGATCAGTTTGACTCTAAAGCTCAAACTCAAACTCATAACCACCGATTTACTCCATATTGCTGGCTGCATACCAAATGTGGGGGTCAGAGATCATGATGATTCATATTCCCAGCGGAAGTGGAAATGTTGTGATCTTTTATCTTTCAGCTCTAAAGTTGGAAAATAAGCTTTTGTACATTCATTTTATATTCACTAATGTCTTTTCTTAGACTGCAAAGATTCGTAAACAAAACTCTCTAGGGACTACTTTCTCAAGTCAAGTGCACCCGCCAGTGGCTCAGGGGCTGTCTGCCCCTGGGAAATAGAAGTAGTACATAAATACACACAGATCCATTTCCTTTTTCTTCCATAGTTTCCCTCAGCTCCATTCCTCCAAATTTCTATAACCAAGAAAACTTTCTGTAGACACCATCCCAATATAAACAGTCTTTTGGAGATGTGTTTACCTCTGACGTTTTGTCTTTGATAGTTGTTTTAACCTGATTTCATAGCATCAAGGAAGAGTTTCTAGGTTCTAATCTGAAGGCCTTAGTCATGTCTCTGTCACTGGGACAACTGGATCTCTCTCATATCACACCTCCCCATCAGTTGAAGAGGGTATTGAATTAGTAAAATCTAAAATCCATCTCCTTGAAAATTCATAACTCAATAATTTTAGCAAATAAAGCTAATCCATAAAGATTGTTTAACAAAATTCTTTGAAAGCTCAGTTAAACACTTGATCATGTACCAGAGCTTTCTAAGGAAATACATGCCTTTGCCTTGCTCTGTCATTCAAAAGAGAGAATAGGATGCCAACTTTACAATCTCTACTCCTGTCTTCTGAAGATGGGATTCTGTCCTCAAGCAGGGATACAGCACATCAAAGTATCTTCTGTCATTACAACTTCAAAGTGCCAGCCTGGCTGGAAAGAAACGGTCATTATGGAAGATTGTTTAAAGGATACATGGTCTGTTCACTCTTCTGCCTTTGCAGATGGCTGCCTGTAGATCAGGTCAGAACTTTGGAAGGCCACAGACATCAACCACATCACCGTATCTATGCAATGTCTCCATTAGTCTCTGTATCTTATACTTTTTACCTTTTATCAAAACTGTATTCCAAGAAAATATTTATAAATCATCTTAATTGCGGAGGGGGGCATGCGCAGTAAAGTTATTAAAGATATCATAAATTCCATCTATCACACCATTTATGTAGAGTTCATTCATTTAACCAAAGTTTATTAAATCCTCTTTAATGGTAGACATTACTATAAGTAAAGGGATAAAGACATCATCCACCACACACAAAAAAATTCATCTTCTCATGGAATCTAAACTTCAAACAGGACAAGACATAAAACAGTGTTCTCCCGGGAACACTGTTGTCACAGATCTTCACATGGTTGCCCCCCCTCCTTCAGTTAGTGTCAGATCAAAGTCTTCCCTTCAGAGAAATCTTTCCTCCTTTTTTAATTAATTAAGCCTCCCAACCTGGTTCTCACCATTGCCTACTGTTTTTATATTAGGATAAGCATAACATCTGACTCCTCATAGTCTTTTCAAATACCTTGGTGTATTCATACTTACTCAAATCTATAAATGAACTACGAGTGCTCACTGCGTGTCATGAAGTATCCTCTAAGTATGCCTTCCAAGTCTCTAGTGGAGACATTTCTGAGAAGAGTTGTCAGGACTGTTTGTCATCCTGAGGAATAACTCTGTTTTGGATGTAGCTTATAACCACGTATGGAAAAGGTTTATGGCTGCTTTGGCTTCTGTCATCTTTTAATCTTAATTTTTTATTTCTACTTTTTATCAGCCTTTTCTTTCCAGGACATCCCCTAAAATAAATGGTTCATTAAAATAGGGAGAGATAATAATGACTTGGAAGACACAACTTCCGATTTAAAAAAAAAAATCAAACAACTAAAATAAAAGCACGCTTCTAATAGTGATTTGAAGACACAAAACTCATTGAATTTAAACTTCAACCAAACTAAGCTATCATTTTGATTTTTCTTTTTATGTTATCATCACAGCCATGAAAGAAATCTGTACAAATCTCCTGAAAGAAGACTTAAAAATAAAATAAATAAAGAGAAGGACCAAAAACAGGAAAGTGAAGAGGAAGCTTAAACAGAGAAAGGAAATGTTTATTCTATCAAATCCTCATGTGAATTCTAAATTATTAAATCTCAGAGAACACCTGATTTATGAACAGGATAGCGCTGCCCCTAGCCAACATTACTTTTAATAAAAAGCAGGAAACCTCCTGAAGTTCATCTCAGATTTAATATCAAACACAGCAGCCACACATGAACGTTTATCTATAAAACACAGAAACAGCGTGGTGTGATCAGCTGGCAGCCATCAGCGGGAAGTCGGGTACAAACAAACAGGGTAGCAGAGCCATGGATGGGAGGAGAGCTGACACATCTAGAGAAACCCGCCAATGAAGAAGAACTAGTGGCTGAAATGATGTCAATAGTAGGAAGGAAAAGAAGCATAAGTAAGGCTTACTTCCGAATATGCTGCAGCTGACACTTCCTGTTGAAACACGGAGCTTCCTTTGTGACCACCCAGAGTAGAAAGAACACCAGAAGAGTGTTTTGTGCATAGTTTAGAGTGTATCACGTATGGTAGACCCACCAGAGAAAAACAAAGCCGAGTCATGAAATAAGCTAATAGTGCCATTGTCATATTGTGTGGAAAGTGGCAAATATCTAAGAGATTTGCAAAAATACGATTCAAATATTTTCCTACAGGTACTTAGTTCAAAAAGATGAAAGATGTCAAGGAGAAGGTATGCTATTTGTGCTAATGTGTACTGTTTAGAACCATATTTATTACCATTTTTATAAGAAGTAGTTGGCTCAGCGCCTGTGGCTCAACGGGCTAAGGCACCAGCCACGTACACCTGAGCTGGCAGGTTCGAATCCAGCCTGGGCCCGCCAAACAACAATGACGGTTGCAACCAAAAAATGGCCGGGCATTGTGGCGGGCACCTGTAGTCCCAGTTACTTGGGAGGTGGAGGCAAGAGACTTGCTTAAGCCCAGGAATTGGAGGTTGCTGTGAGCTGTGATGCCACAGCACTCTATCCAGAGTGACAGCTTGAGGCTCTGTCTCAAAAAAAATAAAAAAGATGTAGTGAAGGATTAATTCACAGGACCATATATACAACTACTTGAATATATATATGTATAATACCATGAATATCATAAAATTTTACTTTGACTTCTTCTAAGAAGGTACAGAATACACAAGTTTTCCTTCCTGTAACATTACTAAATGGATAAATGGATCACAACTACTAGGTGATTTGTGCTCCAGCCATTTAAAAATAGAATAAACAAAAGGTGTCTGGTAGGACAAATACAAAAAACAAGATAATCAGAGTGTCCTGTGCTTCTAAGTGCCCCTGGATCACAGACATGGTCGAGAAGTCGGTTAGGCGGTAAGGGAATTCCACCTAGCTGCCACTGTAGAAATCACAATCACGGGAGGAGTATTAACACCGTCTTTTAGAGAACAGGAAATTCCTGCTCTGCCTAGTCCCAGGCTTGTATCATAAAATCAATGGTTTGAAAAGTACCTAGGTATCCAAGCTAAAGCTCCCTCCCTGCAGCCGTTCAGAGTTCAGGTTGTGGTTTGGCGACAACTGCTCTGTGGGTCAGATAAAGACACCATTGAGTTCAATTTGTAGTTTCTTTCTCCCAATATTTGCCACTTGGTCACCTCTTCTTGGCAGGAGGATGCTACGTGATGAGGATAAATAGCTAAATGCTTCCATACATTGAAACCACGTTTAACTTTTTTCCACCAGACCCAATCAGCTCCAGAACAGTATCTTCAAACCAAGACTCTACATGCTATCTACCTCACTCACTGCTTTTGTCCTTCTCTGGATGCAAAGAAAAGTTAATTTTGTTTTCTATATCAATTTCTCTTTTTTCTTGCCTCTGGCCAGAACATACAAACTGAGATTTTGATTGTTTGACAATATTAATAACAGAAAAATTAAATACTGCCCCCCAAAGAGATTTCAAATCTATTTTAAGGGCCAGTGTATCTTTAAAGAAGTTAACAGACAATAAAGGAAGCTATTTCCTTATAATATGCGAACATTACAGCCTTTCCTAATCATAAAGTTTCTGTTTTAATATTGTAACAAAATGACCTTCAGTAAATGACCTGAAATGGATTACTTACTTCAACTAGCCTAGCAACCTCCTTCATTATCTGTTTGAATTACAGCTTTAGAAAGTCGAACGCAGGCAAATGTTAATGCTCTTACACATTTTTAAAAGCAGTTTTGTTCTATTCTGAAATGATACATAGGTCAGTTCTAATGATTACATTTTCTCCCAGCCAATTTCAAGGCTAAAATCTCACCATAGCCATCTCTCTCAGATTTGTATTCAACAACAGTAAGTCTTTGGAAAGAGTACTAGAAAGCATTTTAACTTGTAAATATAAGCAAATCAATCCATCTCTAGGGCTTCGATTTATCTTTAAAATAAAAGGGTTGGAAATCTGATGGTACTTTCTCTACAACCCTAACATCCAAGCATTTGTGATTTATTCTATGAAGGTCAAATGTATTGTGGTTTTAATTGTGACAATAAACTAGCCTAATAAAGATGAGTCAATATATGAATGGAAAAAAGTATAAGTAGGTAGAGAACTATTTTTGCGCACAGGTAATATGAAAAGTGAAATAGTTTTGGAATTTAGAGACATGGCTACGTCCTCTCCCTGAGAGACTGACCATGATAGTAGCATGTCAAGAAGGAAGGAGTAATGTCATCATGAAAAACCAATAGGAGAGATGCTTTGGAAGACATGGGATTTGGGATGTCTAGGAAAAGCATTGTGTGAGGGGAAGCCTACCCAGTTCTAGAAACAATTTTGCTCATAAAATCATGCACTCTATTTTTAAATCTCTCACTTTGCACTCTCTGACTATAGATTATTCAGTTTCTACATATCATGGCCTATTTAAGTGCTAGCCCATAAAGTTAATTTCATAAACTATTTCCACATAGTATTATATAGCATAATATTTAAAATAGTGGCCTTTGTACTTTTTGATCACATCCTCACCTAATGTGCATCAGTATTGATTATTGTTAAGCTTTTGTCAGAGATCTATCCAGTCCACTTCTATAATTTTAAGAAAGAGAATAAGAAAAGGAAAGAAAGGTAACACATCACACCGACCAGTCAATAGTTACCCAGGAAAACCTTCTGACGTAAAAAACTATGCCAATTATAGAAATATGACATATTCTTGAAAAAGAGCCTCTAATATTGGAGATTAGAAATGCCTGACTCTGAGACTGAGATAATTGCTGCTTCCCATGGTAAGGTGTTTCTACAAAGGGTGTCTCTACCATGTGATAACGTTCCAACATTATCCAACATTCTAGCAGTGCCGAAGAAAAGAAATACCTTACCCCAATTCACAAATCCTGACCTGATAATCCCTGTGAGGCTACAAATGAGCTAATGAAATGATGAATCCCTAATTCTATTTGCTATTTTTATCATATATACCCACAGAAGATATAAAATGGTCTGTAAACCTCTGTGGGCCAAGAGGCTTATATTAGTCTTTTACTATGTGATTCATTATTTTTCTCAAGTAAAAGCAAAAATAAAATGTTAAACTCACAATACCAGACATTCAGATCAATACCTTGTTTGTCAGAATTCATAAAGGAGTTTCTAGGTAAGATATTCAACATAAAAATAGGTGACTACAGTGAAAGTACAAACAGTCCGTCCCTGATATCAGCACAATTGGCCAACAGTGTGACAAAGACAACATGGGTGTGGGCATACAAATATTTGCTTCGAGAGGAAAAAAAAACTGCTAAGAAATTCTGATTATGATGTGTGAGCATATTGCCACTGGAGGAAGGTTAGTAGACTATAAAATAAACAGCAATTCTCATCATTTTCTGATCCTTTTAACTACTAATAATTGGGCACTTTGCTAATGAGGCAGAACAACTTTTCAAGCTGATTAATAGGTCATGTGTGTGGAAAAGGCACCCTCCCCCGTTCAGAAAACAATTATGCTAATCCTCTAATTTTGTTCAAAGATTATAAAATATTCTAATCTTCGAAGAATATAAGTTTTCAGAACTTATTTCTGAATATAAGTTGCAGATGGTGTTTGTATATTCCTTGTCAAACTCATTAACATTTTTGCATTTCACATATTTTATCCTCACAACCCCATGAGAACTATAATATAGGGATTATTATCCTCCATTTAAAAGTAGTAAACAAAGAGTCAGAAGCAATTTAGAGGTCTGTCCAAGGTCAAACAGCTAGTTAAAAACAGACAAGATTAGAATTTTGATTTACCGAACCAGTACTATTTTCAAAGATTCAATTAAGTGGCTATTTTTCTAGCTCAGAGAAGTGAAGGGAATCTTTTCTTCACTAGGAAGTCTCAACTTCATGCAGTTCATTTTAGATGTTTATGTTAGTAATACAATTTTAGCTTGTGCCTATACAAATTCAAAAGTTGCTCCTTGTCCTGAGCAAATCAATAAGCTGAGTCAATGTTTGAATGTGACTAGAACAAAATTATCAAAATGATTCTAGTGCACAGTGTACGCAAATATAATAACTTGGATACATCTTGTCTCTGCCCATAATGAACAACATGCGACGTTATTCTCTTTCAGTGAGAATCTTAGAAAACATTGAGTTTGCATAATTGAATTTGCCCAAGCAGCATGGACTAGATGTTAGTGATCTAAAAAGGCTTTTTTACCAAGTATGACCCAGAATAAAAATTTACTAATGAGTCACATTTTAGGCACAATCACCTTGCTTCCATATCCAGACATACACAAGAGAATGAAGGTAACGTATGTGTACTTATTTTTACTTAAAACTGTTTATGAGGGGAGCTACAGAAGTGTCAATTCAAAAGCAGTAGACAATCTTAACACTGACTTAATATTTCTATTTATGGAAAGTATTTCTTTTCAAATTAGAAGGATTCTAACAGTGAAATCTCTGGTATGTGTTATTTAACTCCTCATTTGGGTTGTACCTACTTGCTCTGAGACATTTGATCTGCCCTACTTATGACACCCAACCAACAATTTATCTAAACTTGAAATGGTCATAGTAATTTGCTGCTTGTTAATCAGCATAAGCAAGTGAAAAAGATTAGCAGCCCAGTTTAAGGAAGTCATAGCCAAATTCTTCTTCCCATGAATTATTAGTGTTTAAAGATGTCATTGAAGAGATCTGTGCATCTGGTTTTAAAACTAAATTAGATGATCTCCAAGGTGCCCTCACATTATGAAATTCTGTGATTGATTCTATCCTTCTATTCATTAATACTACTGTGTTCTCTTTTGGGGGAAGGGCTAGTTAAATGGAATCAAAACATAGGGTAAAGTTAAATCAACTGCTGTTATTGAGTTTATTATTCTACGCTCAAAATATAAACTTCTAAGATTAAAATTAGAAATCAGAAGTAAAAATATGGAAAGAGGTAAAACATTCAAAAGCATTGCCCTTCAAACGTTGCCTCATGATGGGGTTGGAATCCTCAAAATTAAAAAAAAAAGCTAAATGGCTTCCATAAAGCACTTGAAGGATTAATATCTGTCTTCTTTGATTATCTCATGATAAAATATTATAGTATAATCCTATAATTTCTGCACCACTTATTTGACACTTCAGCCTTACATGAACAAACTGTCTTTGAGCCAAATGTATTTTTTATGCATATGTGAAGCTGAGAAATGCAAGAATTTTGATCCCAAGGTACATGAACCACATGTTTCATCAGTGAGGAATTTTTAGACTGAACAAAAGCAGGAAAGAGCAATTTGGTGACTTGTTTTATGAACATAAAATCATCTCTTCTCTGTGACATCTGGCCAAACAAATATTGACCTTTTGTCTGCCTCAGTGGCTCAACCAGTATAATTCTATTCCTACCGTGAAACACAAACACTTAAAAAATGTTTCACGGTAGGATTGAAAGCTTTATATATATTTCCAGAAGAAAAGCACAGCATAGGATGATTCTAATTTAGGTTATTAACTGTTTCAACAATTGAAGAAACACAGAGTCACATTTTAAGATAATTCTAAGATGCTTTATTTTTATTAATAAAGAGATGCCTTATTTGTCAAAGTGAGTATCTTTGTAAATATGGGTGTAAATTCAATTTTACAATCGAACTCACTCTTTAAGATATTCTTTTGGCAAATACTTTTATAAAGTAAATCTTTTTAATAATCCAGATTTCTCTATATAAATTTATTTATACTGAGATAACTTTCTATGAAAATTTGTTTATACAGTTTAAAAACATATCACTGTAGTATTTGTAATAGAAACTCTGGAAATATTCTAAGATTGTAGTCAATACCACTTTGTAATAAAAAATTACAACATATTAATAATTCTATAATCTGTACAAATATAGTCAAGATATTATATGCTATTTTCTAGCAAGTGTGTGTGTGTTTAAATATTTATATTCTACACTTAGGAGATTTAAAATGTACCCTTGTAAAATACACCATAGGTGTGGTCCCACCAATTACCCTCCCTCCACCCATCCTCTCCCCTTCTCATCTTCTTTCCCCCTTCATCTTGGGCTGTAGTTAGTTGGGGTATAGCATTCATATGGAAGTGTGGGTGTTTATAAGTTGGTTTCAGAGTAGGGCTGAGTACATTGGATACTGTTTGTTCCATTCTTGAGATACTTTGCTAAGTAGACTATGTTCCAGCTCCATCCACGTAAACATAATATTTTCTAGCAACTATTAAGTGAGAAATATCTAAAGCATATGAAGAAGATTTGTCTCTCTCAGAAAGCTGCATCCTTAAAATACCAAAATGTAAGATAAAAGACTTCAAGTTAACTTTTAGTCTCTAGTCATACAAGTTTGGGGCAACACATTTGAGCAAGATTTTTTTTTGTTTATTTTCCTGTATTTTTAATCAGGTTAACCCTTTTATGTGTTCCATAAGCAGCAGGCCTTATAAAACCTTATGATATAATAACTTCTTATTATATAATAAGATATGAAACAGTCAATAAAACTAAAACTACAAATACTAAGAATTTAAGATGGCAACATCTGAACCGAATGGAAATAAAGTGATTGCTTATGACCCATGAGTGGACCAATCTGATTGAACGCACTGCCTTAAGCATCTTTGGGCAGTGGTCTGGGTTTTTCCCAGAACAAGTTTCTCTTCTTCTGAGTTATCATTGGTACAAGGTGTGATGACTTTGAGGCATCAATTAATATAAACTGGATGCAAGCAAAGTATTAATTAAAAATGACACTCTGATTATTTAAACCTTCTATTAAAATTGATTATTCAGAGCCTGTTGATAGCCTGTTCTTCAAAAATGACTGATGATATCAAGCTTTACTGATTTCCTCTAAGTCTACTATTTCCAACTCTACAAAGCAGAAGGAATAAATGAAGTGAGAAGAACACTGGAACAAGTCTAATAGACAAACTGACTAATATCAGACGCCCAAGGTCAAAGCAAAGCAATTCATTTCTTAGCTTTCATCAACACAAGACATGATTTATCAATCGGAGAGCAGGATTACAAACATTATACATCTCAATGATATGTTCTTTGCACTGTGTAACTTTTTGAACAATGACAGATTGCATAGTCCCCACGAAAGCAGTATCAGAGAGCAAAACTCATTATATTTGCACTTTGATTTAAAAAAAAAGAAGTTTTATACATTAGCAATCATTATTACTACCCATGCTATTTGGGGTGCAAAGCACATTAAAATTCAAGTTTTCTTTGAGATTTTATCACCTTCATGGTCTAAACTTTAGACATCAATGTCCCTCAAAATACAATTCTTGTTCTAAAATATTAATTTATGGAACCAATCACCATGCTGTAGATGATTATTAAAGGCAATATTCTTACATTATTATAAAATCAGGGGCAATTATTGGCTGTGAAAGATTGTTACTTTCATAAATCAAAAGCTACTATTGGAGAAGACGACATTGTAAGAAAGGTCCTGGGAAAATTTCTTAACATTACAAATGTAATTACATACACAGGAATTTTTCCAAGTTTTTCCCTCCCCTGTTACAACACTAAAGGAACTGTTCTATCTGTCATGCTTACCACAGCAGCTATGAAATTGTTTCATAGAGTAACATTAGATAATTTGACAGATTTCTTGAAATAAAAATACATGTAAAGGGTAGTCAATTGAGATTATGAAAATTCACTCTGCATTCTATGCATTTTAAATCACATCATTATTTTTACTGATCTAAATTAATTAACACCTTTTCCATTAGGTCACACTTTTAAGGGAAATTTTATTGCCTAGGTGGAGGAGGATAGTAAAAAGGGGATGACTCATTTCACCGGCTGCCAGAAAGGTGCATGTTTCAGCGCACCTGGACACACTCGCCGTGACTGCCTGGGAAACACGTTTGTCTCGGCACGTCACAGAGGAGACGGAGTCATAATTATTCTCCCTGGTAACTCAAGGTATTTTGGTGCTGTATCGACCTACAAAATAATGCAAATTGCACATCTGGACTAGGCCCGCATAGTTTTACCATCTGTTTTTGATATTTAATAATAGATACTTCTCAAAGCAGTCTCTGTGTCTAAAAAGTGAAATTCACTTTTAAATGACATAAACTGATTATCAATATTTCAAGAGATGCCACTTTTAAAAGTAAGACAATAACTAACTTGCTCAAAATCCTGAGTTTTCTGGTTGATAAATACACAATAAAAGATTAACTTTTACTGTACAATAGGGGATTTTGTAGATTTCTCGTATTTTAATTTTGAAAAAATAAATGCGTTGGCTAAGTTTTACATAAATCCCACTATGAATGTCTAAGTAACTCATGTGAAAGAACAAAAAGGCATCAGAGTTTTCTCTCTTACTTCAGATTTTGGAGTTAGTCATCACACTGACCTTAAAAATTTAGATTCTTAATCTCTCCTGAGAATTTCAGTAACAGCTTAAAATAATATATCAAATTAAAAGCATTCTAGATATATTTACTGATCTATTCAGAATGATGATTTCCAAAAATTAAAACTATTTCGTCCAATATAACTAGTGATAATAATCTTTGTTTTAATAGTGTCTTTTAAATTATTGTAAAACTCTCATGTTTTTCCCTTTAAAGTAAATTTATTTTTTTCTACATATAAAACTTCAATGAAATCTGTACACAAGAATAAAAAAAAAGATTTTTTGAGTAAGACCTCAAAGGCAACAAAAAGAGGTAAATGAGATTACATCAAACTAAAAAGCTTCTGCACAGCAAACAATCAACAGAGTGAAGAGACAATCTACAGAATGAGAAGTTATTTGCAAATCATGGGACACGGTGGCTCATTCTGTAATCCTAGCACTCTTGGGGGACCAAGGTGGGTAGACCCCTTGAGCTCAGAAGTTCGAGAACTGCCTGAGCAAGAATGAGACCTTATCTCTACTAAAAATAGAGAAATTAGAAGGTGTTTTGGCAGGCACCTATACTCCCAGCTAATCGGGAGGCTAGGACAAGAAGATCTCTTGAGATGAAGAGTTTGAGGTTCCTGTGAGCTATAACACGATGGTGTTCAACCCCAGTGTGACAGAGCAAGACTTTGTCTCAAAAAACAAAATTGCAAGCTGTGCATCTATAAATGGATTAAAAACTAGAATACATAAAAACTCAAACAATAGCAAAAAACAAATAATCTGGAAAATGGCATATAATCTGATTAGGTATTTCCCCAAAGAAAACATACAATGGCCAATAGCTATATAAAAAAATGCTCAACATCACTAATCATCAGGGAAATGAAAACCCAAACCACAATGCCACAATGAGATATCATCTCACCACATTAAAATGGCGTGTATCAAAAAACCAAACAATAACAGTTGCTGGCAAGGATGTGGAGAAATGGAAATCTCATATGCTATTGGTGGGAATATAAATTAGTATAGTTGTTATGAAAAACAATATGGAGGTTCCTCAAAACACTAAAAATAGAACTATTTGTTGATCCACCAGTGGGGCACATATCTAAAGGCAAAGAATTAGTATACTGAAGAGATCTCTGCACGCCCATGTCTATCACAGAACTATTCACAACAGCCAGAATATGGAACCAAATCAAGTGGATGGAAGGATAAAGAAAATATGGTACGTATATACAACAGAATACTATTCAGCCACCAAAAAAATGAAATTCTATCATCTGCAGCCAACAAAGATTGAGCCTGGGGGTCATGAGGTTAAGTGAAATAAGCCAGGCATAGAAAGACAAATATCTCATGTCCTCACTCATATGTGGGAGGAGCTTCAAATATTGATCTCATGGACGTAGACAATAGAATAAGATTGTTACCAGAGGCCGAGTGAGGATGTGGGAATTAAGAGAGATCGGCTAATGAGCACAAAAATACAGTTAGGAAGAAAAATTCTGGTGTTCAATAACACAGCAAGGCTGCTATAGTTATCAGTAACTTATTGTGTATTTAATAATAACTGAAAGAAAGGATTTGGAATGTTCTCAGCACAAAAAAATTGACAAATATTTGAGGTGATGGATGTTCCAATTATCCTGATTTGATCTTCACACATTGTATGCATGCATCAAAATATCACATATACCCTGCCAAATATGTTTTATGCTTCAAGAAAGAATAATAGAGATACAAAGAGTGCATATTTCACTTCAAGCTAAAAGTTTACAGAGCAAGTTTTGATATGGCATGAAATAATATTTCATATTTCATTCAAAAGCACTGAAGAAAAATAATTGCTTGGAATAGTAAAACCTAACCATCAATATGTGAATAATATTTTACCTGCTCTTAAAAAAAGATGTCACTACAATAGTAATTATGATAATAATTATGTAGAGATTAAAAAATGTATATAAAATAAGCACATTGTACCCCATAAATGCATTAATGTATACATGATCTATGTGTTTATGACTTAATAAAAAAATTTTTTTAATAATAAAAATAAGAAAAAAATAAAAATTGATGGCAACTAATCTAAGCATTTTATACACATTAATTCACCAACACAACCCAATGAGGTACACACTATTATTATTTCCTTGTTTTGAGATAAGTAAATTTCTTTGCGGTAAAAAAGAGAACTACTCAATCAATCCATTACCATCACTGGTCCTTAGTATTAGTATGACCTGAATCATGGACATCAATACAGAAAAATAAAACCCTTAAATTCAGGAAAGGGCGAAAGAGAGAGAATCCATAACTGGCACACTACACTGCTAGGACACATAGAAACTCAGATGGGAGTAACAATGGCAGAAAGAGTTTAAAGATATGCTTAAAGTATGTAAATGGAATATTGTATATATGGCAAACAAAAACTATGTTCTAATTGTTAAATAACATTAGAAGAGAATGTGAACTATATCTCCACCATTGACATAGCATATAATAAATTCCACATTATAAGTCATGTCCACAAACATACAATGTGCTGTTTGTATAAGAAGTATACTCTTATATTAGATTCTAGTAATTAGTTTCTGTAAAATGTTTTTGGAGTTAGAAAACACAGTCACAAACCATAATAATTCCTTTTACATAATATAAATTCAATAAGTATTTTATATAAAATCCAGTAAGAGCTGTCTGTTCTATATGTTGCCACTTATATACTAATTATTTTCAAAAGCTAAAAAGTCAACCTGGTCTGCTCTGGGAATCTGTGGCCTTGGGGCCCCATGTGACTTTTCAGATCTCCAAGTGTGGTCCCTCAACCAATTCTAAGCTTCACAGAAAAGAAAAAAATAAAAGCCCTTTTTATTAAAAGAATTTATTCTGTAAGATTTGGAGTCATTCAAAAGGCCACAATCAAGTATTTGGAAGACCACATGTTGCCCCAAGGCCACAAATTTGCACCCTTAGTCCGTAGCTATAGTTTATCATTTCCACTAATGCTAGAAGGAACTAGTTCCTGGTAAATATGTATTCTCTGCCTATAATTTCAGCTATAAATATAACAATACTGTCTTAAATTGGTTATATTTCTCAATAAAACACCTTTTCATGTGTTTAAATTACATGTTGATTTGCATAACAGTTGAATCTGATAGTATGAAACATCATTTTTAACCTCAGTTGTTGGCTATGTCTTCTAAACTCTGACATCGTTGGTACCTGGCCAGATCTAATCAGCTTATCATCTTCCAAGATACCTGGAGCCAGAATTTCTTAGTCTATTTTAATTGGAATTGTCAACCCTTAGGCACATTCTCTGATGTCCAAGCTATTTCCTACTGACTCACCTTTGTTCCTGATGTTCCTTTTCTTAGAAATCGCAGTGCTTTTATTTACGTGTATGTACGTGTTTCTTTCTCTTTCTCTTCTTTCTACATAAGGACACTAACTCATCATTTGAAACACTATATAAGCAACTTCTACCTGGATAGAGTTAAATGTTTCCCAGTTTCTTCTTTGCCAAATTGGGTAAGTAATCTATTGTGGCATCAATTATCCTGTTACATTTATTTGGTTAAATACTTGACCAAATTTGATCAACCAAACACTAAACTACTTGAAGGTATGCAAGTCTTATGGATTAAAGCTGTTCCTAGAACAGGAACATAGCAGATATTCATTAAGAATGAAATAAACTAAACAACTATAACATTTAGTCTATATGGTTTTTATATTTTTCCTCTTGTTTCCATGATTTTTTGTTGTTTTTATGCACAAAGTCAAATGTTCATACACAGATAATAAGAATAATTCATTTCTTAAGCTAGTCCATTTTAGAAACAGCATATAGATCATTATAAAATTATCTAATTATAAAACTGTTACCTAGGAAGTAAAGTGAAAACAATCTCAGCTACTAAAATTTACAACTTCCTATCACATTCCCCCAGTAGTTCTAAGGCTTCAATAACTAATTATCCATTAATTACATTTATCTCTTTAATTGGATAGTTATGAAAAAATTTTTCATGAATTATTAGAAATTTTTTGAGTTTAAGCTAAAATGGAACTTTATTCTCCTGCTTTCAGGGTACAAGGCAATTTAATATGAATATAGAATATACGATTAAGTTATTTATATATGATTTACAATAATATCAAACAAGTTGTGTCTGCCTAGGAGAATAATAATGAATATGATAACAATAAAGTTGACTAGTCCACACTGCATTTCTTCTTCAGATCTACTTTTTGAATTATGCAATCTTAAACTTTATTCTCCATAAAAATGTCAGAGTAAATATTGGCTACTTACTTTTCAGGGTTTTCTACTTCTTCAGTAACAAAATTGAGGTAAAACCTAAAAATAAATAAATAAAAAATAATTCACAAATCATTTTGATGTATTTTACTATTATAGTCCAACATTATAAGTAGAAGCTCTGTAAGTTGACCACCCAAGGGACTGTAACAAACTGGTCCACATACGGAGGTGGTCAACATAAAGAACTAGGCCTACTGTACTGATGGGGACATGTGGTGCATGTCTGATCTATGAAAATTAGGTCAGCTTAATGCGGTGGTCAATATAGGGGGGTCAACTATGGAGGCTCTACTATATTTAAAATTATACTAAGAATCATAAAAACTTTATAAAATATACTTATAGTAGTTTATAAGAAGATCAAAATATCCAAAAGTCAAAAACTTCCACAAACCATTTTCTATAAACCATACCGTGCTTAGTCTGGAATGTCTTATATTTCACATGTTTATCATATGTTAGTTACTGGGAATACATCAGTGGAAAGTCCATAGTCTGTCACAAGGAGCTCATGGTTTACCGGATGGCCCATAGTAGAGTGTAACACAGTGCAGAAGCGTTGTGGCATCAAGGACGTGAAGCAGAGATAGGTCTAATCCAGCCTAGTAGGTCAAGGAAAGTTTTCTAGAAGATGCATCAACCAACTTGAGCCTCCAAGAATTGCTTAGTTGCCTCAAGCCTTGGTGTAGGGGTGTGAAGACATTCCAGACTGAGCATAGCACATGAGCACAGAAGTGTGACAGGGAACTATGCACAGGGATAAAAGAAACAAGTTTGATGCCCTGTAGGACAAGTGTGGCAGAGGGAATGGGGACAGAATTGAAATACAAGATGACATTTGACTGTTGGGAATCCAATATTAATGGTGAAGACAAGTCAATTAATACTTAAGGTGCAACATAAGTCTGAGAGCAATATTCCTCAGTTTTAGGGAATGCCTAATGACTTCCTAGATAGTATAAATGCAGGGCATAAGTAGGAACTGAAAATGGTATAGATAGTAATGTATTGTGTATTTCAAAATTGCTAAGAGAGTAAATTTCAAATGCTCTCACCATGAAAAATGAAAGTATTTGAGATAATATATTAATTGACTTGATTTAATTATTCTACATCATAATCATAAATCACTTTGTACCCCATAAATATATATAGATGTTCTTCAATTTACAATTTGGAGCTATGTCCTGAAAAACCCATTATAAGTAGAAAATATCTTAAGTACCCAACAATAAACCCATCAGAAAGTTGAAAAATCATTAAGTCAGGGAATCATAAGTAAGTGACCATGTATACAACTATAACTTATCAATTTACAATTTAAAACAATTTTTTAAGGTAGGAAATTCTCAATTCATACTTCTTCCTTCTAGTTTACTGCTGTCCAGTAAGTATCTCAAATAACCTGAAGTCACAAGACTATGAAGTTACTACTTCCTTTTTTGTATATGTAAGCAGTTAATTTTAGGCACATTGTTAATCATTATACCATCAGTCAACAACTAAAGATCAGGCAATTTTGAAAATTTACCAAGTCCAGAGCACTGTTTTGGATCTCTTATGTGACAAGAAGCATTCTAAGGATACAATATTTCAAGTTCCATAGAACTGCAGGTATTATTCTAAAGTCAGTGCCCTAAGAAATTCACATTCCTTTCCTTCACTTTGTGACTCTACTAATCCCACCCAGGAATGCCTAATGCCTTGCGTCCTTGATTTTGTGTTGCAACTACAGGGAGAGCTGGAGACCCCTTACAGTGCTCATAGTTCTCTCTTAATGTTCCATGATGTCAGCTTGAGTCATGCTCCAGCCTCAGAAAAAGTGTACACAGATAACTGGATCATGAAAATGCAAAAAACCTAAGAGATCACTACAGAAACAGCTAGACATATACAGACAGAGATTTGTCTACTCTTCATTTTGTAGGCTTAGGGCATTTTTGTAAAATAAAAAGAAACTCATATTTTCAATATGATTCTGTTTTCTTACTAATCTTTGTAAAGTAAACATAACATTTTAGACATGTACACAGGAGTACAAGTGCAGAGGTGCAAATTCTCTAAAACTTAAAATCAAATGGAATATTACACTATCAGCCCTTGACATATTTCAAGTATCTCACAATCTAAGATGAGGATGAAAATAACCTGTCTTGCTCCATCTTTATAAAAAACCCATCTAAATTCACAAGTAGGCCGTTGATGTTCAAGGGTAAGGTGTCTACAATTTTAAGGACTATATTTTGAGTAGAAACAAGTGAAAACCTGAAAGAACAGTAGCAACAAAAATGATCTAAAAAGTTGGCAGCCAAGGATTTTTAATGACTAGAAAGTAAGTTTCTAAAAATAGAGGTTGTATTTATACCAAAAAAGCAAGCAACAATCAGTACTTATATCTGGAATACACACTTCAAGATTTGATGTGTTTGTTATAAGCCCGAGGCAATGAGAAGTACAGGAAGAAAAAATAAAACTACACACCAAAAAGCAAGCAAAAATAAAAAAATAAAATAAAGATAGGAAAAAAAATCACACACACTCAGAAATATTTCTGTGCTTCTCATGTCAAAAATAGCAAGTTCCTTCTTAACAGTTGTTTTAGAAAGTGGTCTTTTCCAACAATGCTAAAGTAAGAAAGGAAATATTTATGGAAAAGGAACACAGTTTCAAATATTTGCCATAGCTCCCAAGAATAGAGAAAAGAAAGGTCTAGGGATAGGGGGGCAGTAGGAAGGAGAAAGCTTTTAATTTTAGTCCCAACATTCACATCCTATGGGAAATCCCCCTTTATGCTCTCCTAGTCTCAGAAATTAGCCCAAAGTATTCTCTTTGGTTTACATCTCTTCCTGGCCTCTAGGGAATGTTCACAAGGTCTATTGTTCCAGCTTTTCCATGCCTGTGCATAAAAGGCCCTGTAATGCCAGCAATGCATTCCAATACCCAACTAGGTGAATTATTTTAAAAAGAAGCTTATTCTGTAGATTAGACTTGACACAAGGGTAAAAAATAATCCCAGCAGGTGCCTTAGAAAGACTAAATCCATTGAGGATAGGATTTAAAAGGAAGAAAAAAGATACTGAAAACCTATTTTCTATCAGACAATTAAAAAAAAAAAACTCACACCAAGCAATATTTGGCCTTGGATCAGGATATGGGACTGAAATTGGTTGAGCTCCCCAGGGCCACAAGACAGACTGACAGATGTATTTCTCTGAATGTGGACATTGGCAATAATTTTAAAGTTGTTCTGACCTAACTCTGTGACCTGGCTGGGCTAATGATTTCTTTTCTTCTAATCATGTTTCTGTGAAGTTTTTGTCATTCTAGAAAGGTTCTTTGCTCCTCAGAGACAAAAGCGTGTTCTATTCAGATTCTTCAAGGTTTGGCAGAATTGTCTTTTTCTTAGCCTTACAGAGCAAGGTCTCCAGGACAACAGTGGTCTTGCTGCTTTGATTCGGGCTAGCACACTGGGCAGCAAGTTCTGATGACAATAACTGTCTTACCCATATACAATATCTCCACCTTCTCTCCTCTTTCTCTCTCTCTTTTCTTTTCTTTCTTTTTTTTTTTTTTTGGTCAAACATTATCACAGCTTCAAAGCAGCAGCATAGGGAATGTTGGCTCATTCACAGAAGCCCACTGATAATTATACAGCACAGTCTTGCAATTACATCATGAAAAATAGAGAGAGACCAGAAAAGCAGGAATCACAACTGAAAAGTGAATAAATGCCCCTCTCTTAGGGAATTCTTTTAGTCTCCATCTTGTTTCATTTACATCCAGATAATAACTTTTATTCTGGAACGCCAAACCAACAGACTATTTTTTTTTCCTAATCACAGCTTCCTTTTTCTAAGACTGATGACCACAGATTAACAGCCAGATTATTTCTACCTCTTCACAAAGCAGCATTCCGGTAGCACAACAACCTGCTATAGAAGCACAGTTACTTATCTGTCCCTGACATAAGCCACTTGCATCAGATAACTTTCTATTTAAAATCCTGGACTTCTTTGCCAATGCTGTGATCGAACTCTCAAGGATAGAAGGAAATCAACGGTTTCTTATTTTCTAACGTAGGGAATAGACTGAGAATTAAATAGGTAAAAGCATAAAAATAGTTCACGTCCACCCCTCAGACTCTATAAACAGAGTAAAATTTTAGGTGCAGCATCAGCTAAACCAAATATTAATAAGACAACACAAAAAGAATCTTTATACATGGAGAAATCATCAGCTCCTCAAACCTATAGAAATGGAGAAAATTTGCTCAATTCTGACCTGAATTTTCAGTTCTGAGTGGTGGAAAGTGAGGAGGGTAAAAGAATAGTTTAAGGTTCGGTAGGAACAGATGCATGGTACTCACAGGCAAAAGAACTTCATTCAACAGGACTAATCAAATCTCCCTTGCAACTACCTCTATATGCCACATTCCTGATTGTGTATTGCTCAGCTCCCAACACTTGGCTGTAACTGAAAGCTTTCGCCACCTCCCCATTTCGCTCTGGCATCCTCTGGTGACCCTCCCAGTGGTTTGGCTGCAGTCCCAGGATGCAGACTCTAATCCCAGGCTGAATACCCCTAGAACATTTAATTCTTCTTCTAACCCTGTGATCACGCTCAGTTCTTTTCTCTGCCTAGCACCACACTGCTCTTTGGACAAAAGTAAAAAGACTTCAAAAATATTGAGGGATTCAAACCTAATGCTTACACACAATGACTATCAAAATATACTGGGAATATATAAATATGTTACACTGCTCTTCTTAGAGCTACAATCATCTAATAATCTTCAAACAAATTTTACTTTAAAGGCCATTTAAGATTTTAAATTTCTGTACACTCCTACTTCTCCTTTATTTTCATAATTCAATGAGATTAGTAGGGTAAACACTCCACTTATTTTGAAATATATCTTTACATTCCTTGCATTAGCTGGAAGGTAAGATCTCAAATACTAAAGAAGCAAAAGAAACTATGTTGAATATTTGTGTTGAAAATGCATTTACATAAGTTTTGAACTAATGTCATTTCCTGATACTTTTAGGCTCATAGAACATTCTCACAGCTAACGCTACATAACTATTAGTTTCTATTAGTTTTTTATGTTGTTTGTTTTGTAGAGACAGAGTCTCACTTTATCATCCTCGGTAGAGTGCCATGGTGTCACACAGCTCACAGCAACCTCCAACTCCTGGGCCCAGGCGATTCTCTTGCCTCAGCCTCCCGAGAAGCTGAGACAACAGGCACCTGCCACAACTCCTGGCCATTTTTTGGTTGCAGTTTGGCCAGGGCTGGATTTCCTTGGTATACGGGGCCAGTGCCCTACCCACTAGGCCACAGGTGCCGCCCATAACTATTAGTTTTTTAAATAATGTAAAAAGAAACGTGCTATCATTTACCTTAAACCAAGGAAATATATTCTTACTAAAATGGTTTTGGTGTTTAAATAATGCTTTTTATACCTACTGGGCTTTCTTGTAATTGTCACTTTGACAAAATTTTACTAAGTAAATAAAATGTATTTTAAAAATATCCCACTCTCATCCATGATTATTGTTTTTCAAATGCCTGAAAAAGCAAGGCATATCTACAAAGTTCTAATACCTTATCCAGAACAGTATTACAGATGGATTAAAGATAGATATACATCAAAGAAAATTCATCCATGGCTTCACGATTTTAATCATCTTTGTTGTATATTTTTCTTTTCAGATATTGGAGACTTTTTAAGGAGCTTGTAAGATCCTTCAAAATGTAATAGATTGTCTTGTGCCCTTGATTTTGTTATGTCTCTTTCTCTTTCCCCTGCCTTTGGAGTCTGGGAATGTCTTACTTACTTCTATATCTGAGTTCTTTCTCCTTCTAATGGGAAGGTGGGAAAAATCAATTAATTACCATTTGTGAACACCTTTGGAGCTTTAGCTAGAAGCTCTTTTGACAAGCAAAGTACTATTCTTCGGTAGCTTATGGTGCTATTATGTCCTTACTGAAACATACTTGTAAGTAATTTGTACTGGTTGCTGGGACTCAGAATTTGTTTTTGAAGACATCAGGCTAAATCTAGCATTCATCTTTACTAGAAATCTGTTGTGTTTAGCAACTGGACTGCTAGAGGACCACACCATATTTCTCATTTTGAGTCCAGCACATCACTCTGGATCATGGCTGATCCCATTTGCCTAGCTCCCTGCTTGACACTCAGGCAAAGGACCAAGCAAAGTGCTTGAAGGAATGAATGAACCATAAAATTCACCAGATTTGGAAATATCAACTTACCAGCCAGCATATGCATACATTCCATAATAAAAAGCTAAGGGCAACCCCATAATACTGGCATCTCTTCCTGAAAAGGCATCTTTAAAGTGCTGTGTTTGACCTGTAATCAGAAGAAGATGATGTTAGGGTTTTTCAGAAGATGGGTTATTATTCTCTCTTTAATCATGAAGATGGGGAAGGGGATTTCTTACTCTCCATTCATTACCTGCTTTATTATTAGGACTGTACCCATTCCAGAGAAGTATATTCTCATTCCAATAAGTATATTCATCGCATTAACACTATTTCACATTTCTCTTTTACTAAAGTTATAGCAAAGATGAAAATGACATTTTAAAAAAGAATCCCTTGTCTGAGTGTGCTTCTACTGTGACCATGAAAGGAGACTAAAAAATCTTCTGTAACTTACAGTCATTAAGAATGTGATAGAATTATTAAAAGTAAAAATAATGCACTGCCTGACTACAAAGAAACATCCAAGGTTCTGTCCTTAATGAGAAGGTGGCAAGAAACGCCAGAACCACTTTTCTCCATCATTTGATTCTGTTTACCACATGGTGTTCATTAGCTACCCATCTCCCAGAACAGGGGTTAAAAATACTGAGGACCATATCGGCCAACCCCACCTGCAAGCCTCTCTTATAAATAATGTTTGATTGGAATATAACCAGGTACATTCATTTAAGTATTGTCCATGGCTGGTTTTACCCTATAATAGAGCAGATCTGAGTAATTTCCAAAAAAGACCATATAACTCACAAAGCTGAAAATATTTACTATCTGAACCTTTACAGAAGAAGCCCACTGACCCTGTGACCTTGGCCTATAGAATGGTATGGTTTCCTTCTAGGAGCATTGAAAACATAATTATATAGAACTTTAAAATAAATGTTTAAAAAATGTGTCAATTGGTAGATTGAAGGCATTTAATCATCACATATTTTTCTATTTTGTGAATCACAGAGGACCTTTTCTTGCATATCTTTTGGATAGTTTAAAAACTAGGAAATTCAGGGCAGCGCCTGTGGCTCAAAGGAGTAGGGCACTGGCCCCGTATGCCAGAGGTGGTGGGTTCAAACCTGACCCTGGCCAAAAACTGAAAAAAAAAAAAAAGAAAAAGAAAAGAAAACCCTAGAAATTCAGGTTTACTTGGTCAGTTAACAGACAAGCAGAAAAAAAATATGCTTCTATTTCCGAAAGAAATAAGCAATGAAATGATTCATTGGGACATGTAATTTTGTTTTAAAATAGATCTCAGTGTAATTAAATGAAAGGGGTGTGAGAAGTGGGTGAAGTATTTAGACACTGTAACTTAAAGCCAAATCTTAGTTGTTGCCTGCACCATCCAGCACATCATATATTGATATAACATGTCTGAGTATGAGACCAAAAATGAAAAATGTTGACTCATACATTAAGTAATTTTTCCCTCAAAGTAAACAATTCCCAAACATAGGTCATTTTTAAAGAAGTAGGGTGAATTTAGAAATTCCCATTTTGCTAAAACATTTCTGTATACTTACAGGAGAAAATATAAATAAATACTGAAATTCAGATAAAAACATCTGTTGACAGCCAGGCGTTGTAGTGGGAGCCTGTAGTTCCAGCTACTTGGGAGGCTGAGGCAAGAATAAGGCTTAAGCTCAAGAGTTGGAGGTTGCTGTGAGCTGTGAAAGCACAGCACTCTATTGAGGGCGACATAATGAGACTCTGTCTCAAAAAAAAAAAATCAGTTGAATATTGTTTTTTTTTTTCATGATTTCTAAGTCCCTTTGGCATAAAAAGGGAATATTTCTAAAAGTGTACCAAATAATCAATAAGAAAAATCAAACTCTGTGAAGACTGAGTTATAAGCACTATCTTCAAAAGTGCTATTTTGAAAGTCTCATAAAAGGGAGGCATTTTATTTCTAAACTTCAGAAATATTTTGTCTGCATATCAGAGATCTCAGGAAGATGAAAGTCAAAACATTCAAAGGAAAGTTGAACAAATACTTATAAGTGATTACAACTATGTTCAGTATCTGAATAGAGTACAATCTGTACAATCTGTGTTAGTAAAGTCTCCATCTTCCTACAGTTTCAAAATATGTGATCATGTTTGAGACAAAGTGACAATTTCATAGCATAGAGCAAAGATATCTGCTAAGAATAACCTCCACAATATTACAATTTACATTAAATATGGTAATGTTCTCAGGGAATTTCTCCATTAGGGTGACATCATGAAAAAGCCTTTTAAGCACTGACATCAGAATTATTGACTAAAGTATCCCTCTATTTTAATTGTCAGACAGAATTCGAGAGATACATTATGATCTCTGCTCTTAAGGAATTTGCAACATGGTAACATTTGGGCAACCAAACTTTGACTCTTGGGCAAATAAGTGGCAAAAATCCACTGCAGTCTATAATGCTCCCTTTAGCATCTTACACCAAACAGAAAAAGGAAGAAAACAGATCTTAATTTCAAGGGCTAGTTTATCATCTTTTCTCATCAAAACTGGAACTAGAGAAGAGCCAGTGATTTAGACATTCTGTGCTCCTTATAAGAGACTAAAAAGATTTAGCTCAAGGAAAGGAAACACCAACAAAACAGATTATTTTTGCCTACATCCCAAATGAATGCAGAATATGAGCGGGCCAGCTCTGTGGAGGCGAAGGCTTCTCTTCAGTGCAAGCTCTGGTGTTCAAAATCTCTGTTCTGTTTATTCTGTGCTGGCTGAGGTTGCTGAATTTGACGAAAGCATTTCCGCCAGCAGAGCTCTAAGATCTCCCACCAGGCTCACTAAATGGGCAAGGCCATCTCCCTCTCCCAGCTACAGAGTGGCTGGTCTTCCAGTGCCTTTTACAGTTTAATGCCTCTACCCACAGAAAGGATTTTGCTGAACTTTGGCATTTTCTTTCGCCTTGTATAACTCTCCTTTTGCAATGTCATTAAATTTCTCTATAAATTCTCTTTCTTGGAACAGACAGTATCAGTGTAAACATTAAATACTCAGGATGCCCAAGTTATATGTCACTCTGTTACAATTTTTTCTCATGTTCCGGGTTATTTCCTACTGCTGTGGCTATTGCTAATTAAATATCTCCTGTGGACCTCTTTCTCTTCCAGCAATTTCCACTAAAATACTGAAGCTAAATTTCACCACTTAACTTCTTTTTTTATTATGTAGTAAACTTTATAAAGCAAGTAATCTCAAAAATGTTACATTTCTGAAGAAATATGAAATTTACATTAAAATAATGAAGCAATAAAATTAAGTTTTTTACATCTATTTTTAGTGTCATATTTAGTTTTTAGGAATGCTGTTCCCATGTCTGATTCCTCTAAGGATACCACTGCTAAGGTAAAAGAAATAATTATGAGAAAGTAAAAAAAAAAAATGATTTTTTATTATTTTTCAAATATCTGCTTTTATTTTAATCTTTGCTAATATTATTAGACAAATTTAAAGTAAAAATAAGAAGACACATTTATCTATAGTAAAAACTAAGTGGCAGATTTTTTTTTCCACTTAGAGTTTTTCACTCCAGTTTGTACTGAGAGAATTCACCGATACCTTATTTTGTTGCTTGGCCCAGTCTGAATCCTCTTGCTGCCAGTCAACTGTAAATACCAACTCACCCACAACATAGCAGGCTTTCAAATCAATTAGATGACAGTATAGAATTTAAGTTCCACAAGCAGAAACTAATTAAGGATTCTGCTACTATAAGCAAAAGTTAGTGTTAACAGAGACCAAAAGCAGATACGTATTTTAAAAAGCATTTACTTTTCAGCCCATACCTTTAATTAGTTGCATAACTCCAGGGACTATAATTATCAGAATTGCTGTGAGCTTGCAAAAGGTTAGGAAGATCTGGATCCGAGCACTCCAGCTGACACTCATGCTATTTAGGACCATCACTGTAGCTGCAAACAAATAGGAATAGTTAAAGAAGGTGAATGTTCATGGGCACGAAGGCATCTTGCATTCTGGTTACTCAACGTGTAACCTGTGAATCATCAGTGTTGGCACTACCTAGGAGGGTTTTAGAAATGCAGAATCCCAGTTCCTGCTCCAAACCTAATGAACACAATTTTACTCCTCATCCAGCTTGCTGGATAATTTTTACGCATATTATTAAAGTTTGAGAAGCTTAAATAAAACCTCTGGACAACAAGAATTCCTCTCTTGTTTTTTGTGAATATCAATTGAGTGGTCATATATTGTACTACTCTAAAACTCAGATATTTTTAACAAAACCCTGAAGTTATCACAGCATGCAATCGGATTCTGAATTTGACTCTTTAGCTTGATAAGGCAACTGTGTCCTAACTCACACCGCCAAAGTGGATCACACTTAAGAAGGGGCAAGAAGAAAAGAAGCCAGCTAAAATCTTGTTCTTCCTTCTCAGGACTAGCCTTAGTTGGCACTTTTTCAATGAACACATTAAGTAGTGACTTTTAATCTACCATACATATACAGGCTTCTAAAACATGTTTTGGGACTTGAGTAAAATATCATAAAGTGATAAACCCAAAAAAGTTCTTCCTCAACTAGGATGCACACTGGGTTCAAACCAGTAGAATTTCCTGTTCCTAATGATGCTATCTACAGTTTTCCACGCAGCAGTCACTATCCACCCTCCCTATCTTCTGGACCATGAAGAACTAGAGGGCAGAACAAGGGGTATTGCTAGTTTCCATCTCCACGCCTGACCCTGTTAAATTTCTTTCTTTCTTTTTTTTATAGTGACAGAGTCTCACTTTATTGCCCTCAGTAGAGTGCTGTGGCATCACAGCTCACAGCAACCTCCAACTCCTGGGCTTAGGTGATTCTCTTGCCTCAGCCTTCCGAGTAGCTGGGACTACAGGTGCCTGCCAGACCCAGCTAAATTATCAACTCATTTTTTTTTTTTTGTATCGAGCAGGTGAATGAACTGGATCCCCCATTAGAAAATCTGTGGCAGAAGGTAAATGCTGATG
>CAUYON010111377.1:0-18387 GCA_963573935.1 Arctocebus calabarensis | reverse complement strand
TTTGGGGTTAGATTGTTCTTCCTTCTCCAGTTGCTTAAGATGTCCCATTTAAGTTGTTAACTTTCTCTCTTTCTGTTTTCTTAAAGAAGGCTTGCAGTGCTATAAATTTCACTCTTAGGACTGCCTTTGCAGTATCCCAGAGGTTCTGATAATTTGTGTCTTCATTGTCATTTTGTTCCAAAAATTTGGTAATTTCCTTCTTAATTTTGTCAATGACCCATCTATCCTTCAGCATAATGTTATTTAGCTTCCATGTTTTTGTATGAGTATGCAGATTCCTGTTGTTATTGAGTTTATTCCCTGGTGGTCTGAGAAGGAATAATTTCTATTCTTTTGAATTTGCTGAGGTTGGACTTGTGACCTAGGATGTGATCGATTTTGGAGTATGTTCCGTGGGCTGATGAGAAGAATGTGTATTCAGTTTTGTTGGGATGAAATATTCTGTAGATGTCTATTAAATCCAAATGTTGGATGGTTAAGTTTAAATCTAAAATTTCTTTGCTTAGCTTCTTTTTGGAAGACCTATCTAGCACTACTAAAAGGGGCATTAAAATCTCCAACTACTATGGAGCTGAAAGTAATCAAGTTGCTCATGTCTGTTAGTTTTTCTCTTATAAATTGAAGTGCATTCCAGTTGGGTGCATAAATATTAATTATTGAAATCTCATCATATTGAGTAGTACCTTTAACAAATATGAAGTGTCCATCCTTATCCTTCCTTATTTTGGTTGGTTTAAGGCCTATTGTATCTTTGAATAGGATTGTTACACCTGCTTTTTTTTTTTTTTTTTTTTTTTTTTTTTTCTTTACATTTGCCTGGAATATATATGAACAACAAGTAATTTGAGTCTATATTTATCTTTTAAGGTAAGAAGAACTACTTGTATGCAGCAGATATCTGGCCTGAGTTTTTGTATCCTGTCAGCCAACCTATGCCTCTTTAGAGGACAATTTAAACCATTCACATTTATAGAAAATAATTTTCATGATTGTGACAAAACAATAGCCCAGAGTAACTAATAATTGTCCACATTTTTGCCATCTTTTTTTTGTTTGTTTCATTTTAATTTTATGTCTCTCTTTTACCATTTTTCTCTTTTACTTATCACTGCTATAATTCAGGAAAGTAGTAAGGTAATAGAGGATAAATCAAAGAACACACTTCTTGTGAAATGAGTTGAAAGAGTCTCCAGGCTAATGACAAAAGGTATTAATGAGGATCCCGTTAAAGTTATTAATATTTGCTTTATACTCAGAATATGATCTATGTGAGTAAATGTCCCATGTGCTGTTGATAAGGTTATGCATCAATTGTTAGAAGTAGCATGCTATGTTAATTTGGTCAAGTTACCTGATAATATTTTTTAGGTCTTCTATAACCCTACTGAATTTTTATAGATATTATACATATTTTTTTAAATAATTGAAGTTATCATTTTGGATTTTTATTTATTTAAATGTTATAAGATTTTTATTAATGCACACTAATATTCTGTTAAGTGCACAACTATGTATAATAGTTATTATATATTCATAATAATATACTATGTAATGTATAACATATACGTTTTCTCTTGTTGAGTTGATTCCTCTGTCATCATATGATCCTACTTTTCATACCTGGTAATATTCTTTGTTCTGATATTAACTTTTTCTTATTCCTACATCATTTTTTGGTTAATAGTCCACCTTTTTGCTTTTAATCTATGTTATTATATTTACAGTAGCTTTTATAAACAGCACATAACTGGGTCTTGTTTTTTTACTCAATCTGACAATTTCTGTCTTCTAATTGGTATGTTCAGAACTTTTATTTTATGTGATTATTAACATGTTTATAATAAAGTATCACTGTATTAAATGAAATACAGCATGGTACTTGATGTCCTTTATGTGTTCTGTCTGCTTTTACTCCTTTTCTTTTCTTATATGCTTTCCTTTGTATTGATTGATTATGCATTTTGATACAATTTAATTCCACTGTCTATTTCTTATTTATATTTCCTTAAAAATCTGCAATTTATTTTTGACAGTTGCCCTAGGGTTTATAATACACAGTTTTGATTAACCAGCTTCTAACTATAAATAGGAATACACTTCATGTATCAGCAAAAGGACCTTACCACAGTATGTACCCAACTTCCCTCTCCAATATTTTGACTTTTGTGCTGCTGTACATTATTCCCTACATATGCTATTCACATAAAATGTATCAACAGTAACTTTCTGATCATTTTTGATGGATGGTTTTATGTTATTACTTTCTCAATGTATCTAGGTAGTCTTCTGTCCCCAGTGCATGCTTTGCTTAGCTAAACAAGGGCTGTATATCTCCCTAGGATAAAGGACAGCACCAGCAACAACAAACTGGGAGATTCATTACATTCAAATTTATCTTGTTCCAAAGCTGTTCTTTCATGTGGATCCTGCCTCTCCTTAAAATGGCATTACTTCCTTCAGCATCTTCATCGTTCACATTAATTTGTGACTCAAACCCCTTTGGTAAGAGGGTCTAGATCATCCTTCCAGGTAAGGAGCCTATACCTGCAAAGGATAAGGTCAAATGTAAAGGGAATTTTGAATGGTTAGTGGAGATGAGGAAGAAATAACTGAAGGACAACCATCGTAACCTTATGACCAAGGCTGTATTTTTGTCACAAACTTCCCTATTGTCTGATTCCTAAGAGAAAATAAAGCAAAACAAACAATCAAAAAACAAAACAAACAAACAAAAAAACAAGCAATGAGGACAACTCCAGAATTCCAAGCAAGATATGATAGAATAAAATTATTTTGGAAAGCAAGAATATTTGAAGAGAACAAAGAGTATCCTGTGGTGTATGTTGTGTTCTGACAAACTAGTCTCCACTTTAGGAATTTGAAGCTTATTCCCTGCCACAGACAGTTGGTTGATATTAGCTCTCATTTGAACCCTTCTGTAGAATTTGCCCCTCAGTAGAGATAAGGTTACAGCCCCAAACCAGCCAAAATAGGGTTAAATCATTCCTATCCATTGGGTGATGCAACGTATAATAGTCTAATGCTCTTATTTTAATTCTGAGCAATTCTGAAGTGCCATCCTTGCTTCACAGTTCCCAGTAGAATTGGCTGAGGTGTCTGGTGTTATTGAGTCACAATTCAGTGTCTTCCTTCCTCCATGTTCCACCTATCCTCTTACATGCATTTTTCTCCATGTAATCAACTGGCTTACAAATCTCTGCATCACAGATCATTTCTCAGGGAAATTGGCCTGCAATGCTATACTAGTAGGCAAAATACAATTTTTCTGTCTTGTTTGTGACTTGGTTGTCTTGAATGGATGGTATGCTTCACTGATCTTTTAGCTATGTTGAGTCTTGGATTATGTCAGCAAGAAATTTCATGCCAGATAAGATCAACAAATCATTTCTAAAATTCTCTTCCTTCTAAGTTATCAAGTATTCTTCATTTATTATTTGGCATATTTTGCATTCTTTCATCATGTATTCCCTGTTTTTATTTGTTTTCTGGTTTTGAAGAGTTTATACTTATGGTATTTGTTGAACTTTAACTTGATTTCTTCATGTATTAAATAAGCATAATGGTACTAGTAGAAGTATTGTAAGGATAAATATCCAATCGCATAGGCATGTCATTTTTTACAACACCACTCAACTAATATAATTGCTATTCTATATCTATTCTTTTCTGTAATCTAAAATATAGATGCCAAGATCCTGGTATATGACATCTTTTATAGTACAGTCCCAGTAACTCAACAAAAAACATTTTTTATAGACATGAGAAGCCTAGTCTGTGACAAGTATCTCCAAGATATAAATAAAAAAAAATGAAAAAACAAACCCTTCATTTGAAAGAAGGTTTTCTGTTCCTAATCCTAAGTCATAAAAGTACTTATAAACAGTAGATAATTTTCATGAGAGAAGAAGCATCATTTCTGTATCCCAAGGTGCACACACAGACATACACAGATAGATAGATAAATGGTGAGTTTAAATCTGCCTTGCTTATGGGATCTTAGATAGTTAGGATGGAACTGGGTCAAATATATTTGCAAAAATACCAGTAACTATGTACTACAAATTTTCTTTAGATTATATTTTCAAGAGAAGATACAGAAAAATCTTTTGGCTGTATTCATTCCTTCCAAGCCGGTTAATAACTATAGGAAAAATTCTATAGTAATTAAAAGCAGAAAAGAGAAAAAACACAAAAACCAGCCTGTTCAGTTTGGCAGTTTCTTACAATACTAAACATACTCTTATTATAGGATCCAACAATCACATTCCTTGGTATTTACCCAAATGAGTTGAAAACTTATGTTCGTAAAAACCTGCACAGAGATGTTTACAGAAATATTCTTCATAATTGCTAAAACTTGGAAGCAACCAAGGTTCCTGTAGTAGATGGATGAATACATAAACTGTGGTACATCCAGACAATGGAATATTATTCAGTGTTAAAAATACATGAATTATCATACCATGAAAAAAATATGGAGGAAACTGTAATGCATGTTACTAAGTTAAAGATGCCAATCTGAAAAATCTGCATACTATATGGAAAAGGCAAAACTACAAAAACAGTAAAAAGAGCAGTGTTTTCTAGGAATTACTGGGAGATGAAAAAGCAGAATATGAAGAATCTGTACATCAGTGAAAAAGTCTGTATGAACTACAGTGATGGATGTATATTATTCTTTTGCTCAAACTCATAGAATCTACAATGCTAAGAGGAAATACTTATGTAAACTGCAACCTTTGGGTCATCGTGTTGTATCATTGTAGGTTCACCAAATACAATAAATGTTTCACTCCAGTGAAGGATGTTGATAATAGTGGAGGCTACACATATGAGCATATGGGAAATCTCTATATCTTTGTCTTAATTTTTCAGTGACCCTAAAATTGCCCTAAAAAATAAAATCTTAAAAAACTTCTGTTAGTGAATATCATTACAATACTCTCAAGACTCTAGGGCAAACATCAGCATTTTTTTTCCTCTAAAGTTTGATATAACAAGCATTTAGTCTTTGAAGGCCATCTGCTATCTTTTGTATAGGTTGTTCAATATGTTTCCTTTTAGTTTTACTTGCTTTTTACAACTCTGGGAAAATGTAACAGTCATTCTTAGCTCATGAGCTATGCACAATAGGTCATAGGATGGATTGTGCTCATGGACCTCTGTTTACTAACTCTTGTTCTAGAGCATTCTATATGTTGTAAATGTAAGTGCAGTGAGACATGACTGGATGACATAGTGGTCCATCAAACCCAGAAGTAGCCCTGTACACCAACTAACTTGACCCCTGTCGATTTAATGGGATATGATTTATAACTTATTGTTTAAGCTGTACACTATCAAATGAGTCTTGATGGGTAAATAGAATGAGTTCTAATATACTAGCTGTGATTCAGCACCCATGATTTTGAACATAGAGTGACATCTTGAGCAAAGAAAATCCACCACATTTTTATCCATCTACCCTTAAGAAATCATTTCAGAATATCTCAGTATTTTGAAACATAGCAGAAAACAAAAACAATAACAACAAAACAATGCAGAGTGATCATAGATAGATGATGGTTACAGCATAGAAGATAATAATGCTTTCCACAAGTTTCTTAAACTTAACAAAACTAAGGATGACCAATTTTCAGAAATGATAATGCCTTGGCATTCTGTGCTATAAATTACCAATACATGAATATGGAATTTGCAAAATATATGAAATGGAACAAAAGATACTTCAATTGTTCTGAAAAGAAAGAGACTACAAGCAAGAATTTTTCCTAAAATGATGAGGAAAATAAATGTAAACTTTACTGAGAGAACAAAAAATACTTACTTTCAGAAATTTATAATGATTATTTCAATTCTTACTGAGTTCTTTTAACTTACTTCTGATAAAGTCTGACCAAGTAATGGCATCAAGAAATGATGGTGTGGTTAGAATAGTGGCCAGATTTGTTGATAAAATGTATCAATTTTACTGAATTGAAAATACCTTGATTTTTATATCCTCTGCCACCTTCAAAAGCACAGACTAAAGTGAAGCACAAATGATGCATAAACTAAATGAACTTATCTTTTATAGCAAAGCACATGAAAAGATACATCAAAAACATTGAGAAATCAAAGTGATAGATAAATGGTAAGAAGTGATAGGTATATGGTAAAGAAATAAGGGATCTGTCTTAAAATTTTTCTATTTCAGCAATGAAGATAAGAGTATGGTCAAGTATTTAATGAATAGTTTTAGTACAAAAACACCCATTACCCTGGAATAGGGGAAGCTTTTAGTACCTGACTTTGAGATTTGTAATAAATCCTAGAAAATTGTGTGCAAGGAATAAAGTTCATCAAATTATTGTGAAGGTTTAGAGTAGCTATTGGAGTTGAGAACACTGTTCTGGATAGGATAGCTTAATCATCTTTTATGTTTTAAATTTTGCATTATGTGTTTCAAAAAAATTTTAACAGTTTTCAAATTTTTGTTATAAATAGACATAAGACTTTTAACTGTAAATCACTATTGTGGAACCAGAAACATGGAGGAGCTATAAAATCTTTGCTTAAAATGAGTCGTCATAGAGAGACAGAATTTTGGAATATAGAAGACTCTTCTTTAAGTTGTGAGTGTCATTTATTGAAGGAAGTTATATTAACTCCCTCTTCACTGACATTTTGTATATAGAATTGAGTCTTAATCATTACCATAAAGGCCATCATTTTCATTAGAAAGAGGTATACAATAGTGAGAAATCTATTTTTTTCTTAGCCTGAGACAATTTGGTTTTTCCTGTTAAGACAATATTATATATTTGATAGACACAAGCATTAAATGCATTGCTACTTAGTTTGAAGTAAGACTACATATTTTTATTTTCTTTTGAAAGACATATTTTTGAGTGTCAAAATTTTAGTTATTTGTATTAACACTTTTTTTAAATTTACACTGATAATAAGAATTGAATTATAAACAACCTTTTCCTAATACTAAAGCCATTTCGTAGGGGTCATGACTATTAAATGATTTGCCAGAATGAGGGTCCATTGTTGCACATTCCAAACAACTGCTTTCATGTACAATTTTTTTCTATTAGCTGCTTCTTACAAGCATAAAGTCAATTTTACTTTTAAGCTACAGAATTAACCTCTAACCATGCTGTCTGTCTAAACAAACACATTTCCAATAGAGTTTTAAGGAGGGATTACTCTTCAACCCATGGTTGTGAATGTTTAAGAAATTATAAATTATGGAGACCTCACACCAGCACCCAGCCCAGAGCACTGGGTCTGCCTGGGCACAGCGGCCTTCACCGTGGAAGAGCTAAGCACAGCGAAAACCCACTTCACATTAGACCTGTTCTGCGCCTTGAATGAAAACAATCCAACTGGAAATATCTTCATCTCTCCCTTCAGCATTTCATCAACAATGTCTGTGACCTTTCTAGGGACCAGAGGCAACACTGAGGCGCAACTGTCCAAGACTTCCCATTTCAATAAGGTTGAAGAGATTCACTCAAGATTTCAAAGTCTGAACAATAATATTCTCTATTGAAAATTTTCCTGAGAATTTAGAAGAAATATGTAAAATAGCCTGTAATAGCAAATTAAGTTTAAAACTCTTATAATGAGTGATTATGAAATTAGATTAATAAGCTAGTCTGTAAGATCAATGTATATAATAAAAGACCATACCACAACAGTAAAAAAAAGAAAAAAAAGAAAAAAGAAAAGATTTCAAATTCTGAATACTGATAGCAACAAATGTGGAGTGGCCTATATTCTGAAATGTGGTAATAGATTATAAGGAAATAAAACCTATAATTTCCTCACTGAGTTCTTGCTTTGACTGAGAAAATGTATGGTGCTGAACTGGCCAGTGTGGATTTTCCACAGGCCTCTGAAGATGCAGGGAAAACCATAAACCATTGGGTTGAAGGACACACAGAAGGAAAATTCCAGAACTGTTGACTACAGGTGTGGTTGATATCATAACTAAACTGTGTTAGTGAATACCTTCTATTTCAAGGGATGAAACTGGCAGAAATTCATGAAAGAAGCCACGACCAGTGCACCGTTCAGATTGAATAAGAAAGACGCGAAAACAGTGAAAATGATGTATCAGAAGAAAAAATGTCCATATGGCTACATCGAGGGCATTAAGAGCAGCAGGCAGGAACTGCCTTACCAAGGTAAGGAGCTCAGCATGATCATTCTGCCGCCCAATGACATCGAGGACCAATCCACAGGTCTGAAAAAAGATTGAAGAAAAATTGACTTTGGAAACACTGAATGAGGGGAACTCACCTGCGAATTTGGATGTCATTGCTGTCTACATCAGCTTGCCTCTTCTCCGCCTGAGTGGACCGCTTTAATAGCACAAGGTTGATTTGTCTCATCAGGAACCAGAGATATTTTTATATTAAAATTGTCTACAAGTCCTTTGTAGAAGTGAATGAACTAGGTACAGAGGCAGTGGCTGCCACAGCAGTCATCTTCACTTTCGGTATGCTGATGCCAGAGGAAATTTTCACTGCCCACCATCCATTCATTTTCTTTTTTTGGCACAATCCCTCAGCCAGCATCCTGTTCATGGGCATATTTTTATCCCCATAGAAGAAAGAGACTGTAGTAATACAAGATCAAGCTTACAGCTTTATTACCTGAGTTTTCCATGGGGATGATTTTCTTATGCCTTTATCAATAAAACTATCCAAAAACAAATAAAAATCCAACAAAACAAAAATTTGGACTATGAAGAATACACAGTTTTAGTGTATTGCTCTCCATCTCAATAATCACATTCTGGAGAGATATTGACCTTGGCTTATTTTTAATATTATTATCCAAATATCATTGTCGTTAAAATGTTGCCAGATTAAAATAAACTACACCATGAGAAATACTATCTTAATGGTAATTAAACAATGCTGACATAGAACCCCATATGTATGTCTGATTTAAAGATATATATTTAACCCCAGTGAATTAAAATAAATTTAAAGTGCACAACTTCTATTTTAACTAAAATTTACGTGTCAAAATAGAATAGTAAGATCATCAGGTTAGACCTGCATCAATTAAAATAGCAATGAGTCATTAATTCTTACAGTAAAAGATTTTTATCTCACTAGTAGCCCATGGTATTTAGGAAATGAGTAGCAACATTTCATAGCAACAGTACGAAAATCTGTAAGATATGTAGTACAAACTCTGACAATTAAGTTTGTGAACTCATCCTAGAAAATGTGCTACGTATCTTATTGCTAAATATCACTACAGTCACCTTCGAAGTACCCTTAAGAAGTTGTTCACTGAGGGGAGCACACAGTTACACTTCAAAGCAAGTTGGGAACTCTCTGGAATGGCCATCAGAGGTGTCCACATATTACCCTTGATGTCCTGAATGTCATCAAAATGTCTTCCGTTCAATATTTTCTTTTATTTTAAGGGAAAGCAAAAAGGAATTGGGGGCCGGTGCAGGTGAGTAGGGGGATGTTCCAACACAGTTATTTGTTCACTGGCTAAAAACTCCCTCTCAGACAGTGCTGTGTGAGTTGGTGCATTATGGTGAGTTGTTGGCCAAGATTTTGAATTGAGACTTTCCTACTGCTTCCCTGTCCATGTTTACTTGGTCTGCTATGCTTCTCATAGTCAGCCAATCATTTTGATACACAATTTGAAACGAATTTTGCAACGTTTTCATCAGTTCTGCTTGGCTGACCTGAGCCCTCTGTCAGTGACACTTTCTCTCACCTCAGTAACACGTTTAATCCATTCGTACACTGCCATTTTCTTCATGGCACTGTCCCCATAAATTTGGACTAACCTAGTCCTGATTTCATTTCCACTCTTGCCAAGTTTAACAAGAAATACAAGAATTTTTGTTTGTCACTCTAATTGAAGCTTCAACATTCTCAAAATGGCACACAAAAACAGGAAGATGAATGCCACTCAGCAAGACAGTGCCACACGTGGACACAAACATAGCTGTGAGACACAGATACAGCAAGGTCATGAAACCTCACTGAATGTTTGACAGACCTCGTATATATCTTATGTCCTTGCTCATATGTGGAATCTAAAAAGATTGATGTCAGAAAAAAAAAAGGTAAAATAGTGTTATCAGGGAATGAGAAGGATAAGGCACATGTGAAGATGGGAAGAGGTTGTTGAACAAATACCAAGTTATACTTAGGAACAAGTACCGAGTTATACTTAAGAAGACGTTCTAGTGTTCTATCGCAGTAGAGTGAATATGTTAACAATATAGTTCAAATTAATTAGAAGAAGGGATTTTGAATAGTGTCATCAGAAAGAAATGATAAATATTTTAGATATTACATATTATCTACCCTAATTTTATATAGTACCTTGTATACCAATATCTAAACATCACCCTAAGCCCTATAAAAATTACAGTGATTATGCATCAATTTAAAATAGAATAAAACTTTTAAAAAGGCAAGTTATGTTTATAATAGATCAATATAACAGAAGTGATCTTTAAAACCAAATTGATTAATTAAAGGGTTATATAAATTGAGAGAAGAATCTTTATTACAGGTGTAAAGTCAAAAATATAAGTCAGATATGAGTAGAGTTAGTGCAAAAAATGTTCACAATTTAAGTTAAAAAAATCACTTCCCTTTTGATTTGTGATGAGAAGGGTGGAAAATTTTTCTAATATCTAGTTTCTCTTGAAATACAAATATTAGTACTTGAATAAAAAGAAAAATGGAGTGTTAAAAACATTCACAGTGTGGCGTCTGTGGGTCAAAGGAGTGAGGCGCCGTCCCCATATGCCTGGAGGGTTCAAACCCAGTTCTGTCCAAAAAAACGGCAACAAAACAAAACAAAACAAACAACAACAAAAAAAAAACCATTCACAACTTTCAAGGTGATACCTATTAGCTCAAATTGGAGGGGGGCGGGTATGCTAATGAGAGTCAGCAAACATTACAAAAAACAATTGTGAGCACATAACATATTTTTCTTTCTTAATCTTTGGAAAGGTGACTTACATATCTTTACCAGTAAAAGATGCAATCATTTAGGCTCATGGAATGGAAAACAGACTTGGACCAAATTTTCTAGTAGGCATAAGCAATTTATTCCTACTTCTAAAAATTATCCTACTTCTTTGCATATGCAGTTTTGGGCACCCCAAATACTCATTTATGACCTTTCCTCTGGAAAGATGCAAACACACAAACATCTGTTCATGTTTACAAAGTCATGATTCTTATTTTTAATATATTAATTGGGTACAAATGTTTTTTGTTACATAAACAACTCGTATATTGCTTAAGTTAGGCATTTTTGTTCGTCCTGATCCCAAATACTGTTCATTGTATCCAGTAGGTAAGTATTTCATCCTCTGCCCCTTGCTTCATTTCCAATGTCCCCTACATGTTTTTGTACCATGTATGCCCATCAATTAGCTCGGAATTATTAAAAAGTACATGCAGAGTTTGTATTTTCATTCATGAGATAACTTCATTCAGGATAAAGGCCTTCAATTTCAATCAAATTGCTACAAAAAACATTATTTCATTCCTCTTTATGTCTGAGTCATACTCAATGGTACTACATACCATATTTTCTTAATTCACTCAAGAGTTGATGAGCATTTAGCTTGATTCCACATCTTTGCAATTGTGAACTCAAGTACAGGTATCTGTTTGATAAAAATTCAAGTACAGGTGTCTTATTGATAAAATGTCTTCTTTTCCTTTGGGTAGATATGCAGTAGTCAGATTGCTGGATTAGTTCTTTGCAGAATCTCTACTCTGTTTTCTGTACAGGTTATACTAATTTGCAGCCCTATCCACAATGTATATGCTTTCATCTCTTCAGCCATGCTAGTATCTATTTTTTTTTTTTTTAATACAAGTAATAGCCTTTCAGACAGGGGTAGGATGATGTGTTATTGTGGTTTTAATTTGCATTTCTTGATCACTAGTGGTGTTGAGCATTTATTCAGGTGTTCATGTCCACTTGTCTATCTTCTTTTGAAAAGTTTGTATTTATATATATTGCCCACTTTTTTTTTTTTTTTGAGACAGAGCCTCAAGCACTCACCCTGGATAGAGCACTGTGGCATCACAGCTCACAGCAACCTCCAATTCCTGGGCTCAAGTGAGTCTCCTGACTCTGCCTTCCAAGTAGCTGGGACTGCAGGCGCCCGCCACAACGCCCGACCATCTTTTGGTTGCAGCCGTCATTGTTGCTTGGCGGTCTCTGGCTGGATTCAAACCCGCCAGCTCAGGTGTACGTGGCTGGCGCCTTAGCCCGTTGAGCCACAGGCACCGAGCCTATTGCCCACTTTTTAATGGGATTATTTGTCTTTATTTTCTTGCTGATGTTTTCGAGCTTTTTATAGATTCTGCATATTAGCTTATCATTAAATATAGAGTTTTTGAATATTTTCTCCCATTCTGCAAGTTGTCTGTTGACTCAGTTGATTATTTACTTTGTTGAGAAGAATTATTTTTATTTTAATTAAGTTCATTTATGTATTACTATTGGAGTCTTAGTCATAAATTCTTTCTCTAGGCCAATATCTGGAAGAGATTTTTCTACATTTTCTTACAGAATATTTGTGATTTCATCCCTTACAGTTAAGTCACTTATCTTGAGTTAATTTTTCTATATAGCAAGAGATAGGGGTACTGTTTCATTGTTCTTAATTTGGCTATACAGTTTATCCAGCATCACTTATTGAAGAAAGCATCTTCTCCCTATAGTATGCTCTTGTCTGGTTTATTGAAAATGAGGTGGTTGTAGTTTTATGGCTTTATTTCTGAGTTCTGTCTTCTGTTTGATTGGTTTATGGTTTATGTCTCTACTTTTATACTAGTAACATGGTGTTTTGTTTACTATAGCCTTCTAATATAATTTGAAGTCTGGTATTGTTTGTTCCTTTGGCTTAAGATCATGTTGATTATTTAAGGTCTTTATTGGTTCAAATAAAGCATAGAATGATTTTTTTCTAAATCTTTGAAATACAACACAAATATTTAATGAAAACAGTCTTGAATCTGTAAACACATTGGGCAGTTTGGACATTTTAATAAGGTTATTTCTACTGATCCATAAGTATGAGTTGTTTTTCCGTTTGCTCATGTCATCTCTGATTTCTTACTTCATAGTTTATATTCTTGTAAAGAACTATAGTTTTGTTGGCTAAGCATATCTCTAAGTATCTTATTTTTTCTGTACCTATTGTGAATAGTACGAATCTTTAATTTGACTTTCAACTTGAGTTTTATGACAGTATAGAAATGCTACTGATTTGTGTACATTGATTTTTGTAATCTGAAACTTTTATGTATTTATTTATTAATTCTAGTAGTGTTTTGGAGTAGCTTTTTGGATTTTCTCGGTATAATATCCTCTCACCAGTGAAAAGTGACAGTTTGACCTCTTTTTCCCTAATTGAATATGCTTTATTTGTTTCTCTTGCCCTATTTTTCTGGCTTTTCCATGTTTTATAACCTATTTAGCTTCATTGTACTTAGGAATCTCTACTAGAATAAAGATTAACATGTTGGGTGGCCTGCTTAATAATTTATTGAAAATCAAATAACACACTGCGTTCCTTTGAGTGATTTTTCTTCCATTCAATATAGATTGGATATTTATCCATATTGTGTAGATAATTATTAATCTACATTTTTATTTAAATATTGCTACATTTAACAATGTATGGAATATAAACTATTGTTATTAGTATTTCTCTGTTCCTTTCTCTTTTTTTTCCATATTCTTCTCCTACTTTTCTGACCATAATCTCATTCATAAAACAGCATGTTTCACCTTCCTTATTTTACGCTTGCTTTGAGGAATAATATTCTCTAGTTGATTTGTAAAAATAGATCCATAGGAAATATCTTTTTAAAGATGTAGTCTATCAGAAAATGACTTTTTCTATACCCTTGGTTAGAATACAAATTTCTATAATAAATTTTTCTACACTGGGAATTTTGAAGCTGTCTCTCCATCACTTTTTCTCTTTTGATTTCAGTATCAAGATATTTCTCCTGTGTACTTTTTCTTTTACTCAGGAATCATTTAGAAACTTTCTTTTATTCCTTATGCACTCAAGATTCATATTCTTATATTCCGTACCCTCTTTCTCTTATTTTAGGTCTCTGACTCCTTTCTGGATCCTTTTACTTGTAGGACTTATACTCATGGTCTAAAAACAATTTCTTGTGTCATTGTTTGAATACTTTTGCTATTTAGTTTATAAATTCTCTCTTTCAGAATACACTGTTAGTTTAATGACAAATTCATGTATTCTTTTTCTCTTTTTGATGTCTTAAATCCCCCTACTTTCAGTGATTTCATGAATTTAATCTCCCAATACTTCTGTTAAATTGTTTATTTTGACTATCCTAGTTTCTATTTTCTTGTCTTGGTGCTTTTTTGTGATCTATTTTTTTGTTTGTTTGTTTTGTCATAGATTCAATAATTTTTTTTTTATCTCTAAAGAGACTAATTGTAGTTTAAATTACTGATACTTTATTTTATCATCTTTCCTATCTTTTTTTCCTGTATTAATATTTGGGTTTCTTTGTTTGTTTGTTTTTGATTTTGGCCTCTGGAGGAAGATTTTCAAAAAACTCTACTGATTCTTTTTTGACATTTCATATTTAACAATTAAGTAGCAAAATCTCTATTAACAACATGGTCAGGGAGTGATAAACCTTTTGCATAATCTTTTTTAATGCCAGTAGCCATAACATTTCTCTTTGAGACGCTTTAATTTTCTCAGGTAAGAATTATCTACATGACTGAATACAGGAAACCAGTACTGTTGCATTCTCACTATTCATTCAGCTAATTTTTATTTGACAGGTTATTTTCTCTCTTATAATTTTATTGTGCCATTTACTTTGCCTGTTAATACTATTCCCAAGATTTTTGCTTCAATTTCTCTAGTTTATGTACTTCCTGATTCTTAGGATGATGTAGGTAAACAACACATCTGGGTCTCAAATTTGTTACTTTCTGTTGCTTCATCTATGACTTATCAGCAGTCTTTACATCAACATCATGCCTTTTTAGGGCTTATCCATATACTCCACAGTACCTCATGCCATACTTTCTATATATTTCCGGAGTTCTGATGAGGCAAACTATTTTGTTTCCAACTAGGCTTACTCTCTCTATAGGAAGCTGGCATTGACTGAGTAGTCACTGTACTGCGCTAAGTCATTCACATGTTCTCCATCCCCCACTGTTGTGCTCAGCTGGTCTCATCAAATTTAGATTTTTCTGAATTTTTAATCTTCGTTTTCTGTGATTTTCAAATAAAGGAGCGAGCATATATTTTTGTACTGCCATATGAAAATTCTAAATACTGTTTCGTATAGAAAAATTTGGGTAATATATTTAACAATTTTTATGTTAATAGGATTTTTATACTTTCATCTTACTTTTGTGTTTTTTGATTACATTTATATTGCCAATATTTGTTCAGATATTGGTTGTTTGTTGGAGAAACATAGTATATCAGAAGGCTTTCAAATTGTACTACAAAATCAATACCTTATGTTGCTATGCTTTTAAAGTAAATGTTCAATATCTGTTTGCAGATATATGTCTCATTCACTAACTAACATTTTATCTCTTTATCTATCTGATAGCATTTCATTAGCAATTACATTGAAATGTATTCTTAAAAATTCAAAACTGACCAGGCACAGTTGCTCACTTGTAATTATAGCACTTTGGGAAACTGAGACAGGATGAGGCCAGGAGTTCAGGATCATTCTCAGAGAGACCCTGCCTCTACGAAAAAATAGAAACATTAGCCAGGTATAGTGGCTTGTGCATGTAGTCTCAGCTACTTTGGAGATTGAGGCAGATCACAGTGAGCTATGATGATACCACTGTACTCTAGGCTGGACAACAGAATGAAACCTGTCTCAAAAAAAAAAAAAAAAAAAGAAAGAAAGAAAGAAAAGAAAAAAGGAAAAAAGATAGGAAGAAAAGTCAAAATCACTAGCAAGTGTAGTGATAATTGATTAGTCTCTTAAATTACACATCCTGTCCAATTAGCCTGTAGCTCTAAACATCTACTAGCTATTATAAATTGAAAGCACTTTGGGGTCAATTACTCATAAAATGGACATAAATATATCAGCTGATTGCATTCAGACAACTTTTTGCACCTAAATTTATTGCCTTGAATTACATATTTAAAAACTTGATTTGCAAACATGGCCAAAAGATGAACGTTTGGGTAATTTACTAAAACTTTTTATTAGTAATATATACAAGGTGCTCATAAAGTTCATGCGATTGCACACGAACTTCATGGCCACCCTGTATTTTCTCATCCATATATTTTTCTCAGTTTTTTCTGTTATGAGTCAAATTGCATATTCCTTGATTTCAGAGGGTAGGAGCATCACTTTTACTCATCTATATTTGCATGCATTATTCTGTTATATATCACTAATATCATTTGTATTGTTTTGTACTTCATTAGTCTTCTTAATTTGCACAATCAACACATTTTATGTTTTCATGAATATCTAATCGCAGTTGAAGGCCTTACAGAGAGGAATGAAAAAAAAATCACATATTCTAAAATGTACTGAATAATTCTGCTTTGCTCTTCTCTTCCAATTTTTTCCAAAACCAACTACTCAATGAAGAAAACTGTAGCACTTTATTTCAGTTGTTTCAGAAGAGTGGTAAGGATTTTATCATCAACCAGTTTGTCATTTAAATGTATTCTTTACTTTTCTTCTACTCACCCATCTGTTTAAAATTTCCTCTCAGAAATCCCATCATTTTGATAAAAAGCTCATATTACAAACTAGATAGAAATATATCTTCATAAATATTTATATTAAAGAGGTAAATTTTCTATACTTTGGATCATTATATATCATCATATATTGTATATTTCATTGAGCATTTCTGAAGGTTCAATTTTCTGATAATAAAATTAACTATTATATTTGTATATTTTTTATTTGAAAAACACTGCCATAAGGACATTTCTCTATGTAATATATTTTTAAAAGGATTCATATAATCATATGAATACGTATTATCTTAATTGAAAGATAATTTAATTAGATTCCTAAATCCATACTATATTTAAAAGCCTAATCTTCCTTGGAAGCATATTCTCCATAGAGATGTGACAATTTAATTAAAAGAATTAAAACAATCTGCTAACATCACCAAGCTTTATTAATGTATGGAAAGATAGACTACAACTTGATGTATGTCAACAACACTCTGTAGAAAAAGGGAAATAATTCAGATAACTATCTCTTCATACTTGGGCCACACTCAAAATTGATTATTTTTATATCTGAGCAACAGCTTGTTGTTGAAATTCAAATCATTTCAAAATTTGTACTCAAAGCAAATTTTTATAATACAATTAGAGAATATAAAGGAGTTAGTAACAAAAAATGCTGACACATCCACAACTAGACTTCTAAACCAGGCTTGGCTATAATAAAGCACAGTTTTATTAAGCACTTAATTAATTGCCACATTAAAATGATAGAAGCCCAACTCATAAAAATGAGTTATGAGAATGCTGTCTTCTTTTGCTGTGTTAACTGAAAATGCAATTTGTACACACTAGTTAATTAGGAAAAATGTAATCAAGCCGCAGATAGTGTGGGTGTGTAGTTTGGAAGCAAAACTTGCAGGTGTGAGAAAATAAAGAAATGTGATCATGACATCATTAGTTGAAAATGCCATTCACTGGGAGTGGCACGTAAGCTAAAGTTTCATAAGCATAATAAACTGAATTCAATTTAGGGGCACAGAGGCTTCATGCTGCAAATTTACTTATTTTTAATTTTCAATTTAGAGATGCCTTTAATGAGTGTATGCTGTAATAGTAATTCATTGCATAGACTCAATGGCGTTTGAGGCCATTTGTTGAAAAGCAGCTTAATAAAAAGAAATATATAACTTCTTATTCTATCACATATATTGTGCTAAGGATTTTATACGGATTAATTTCTATTTATCTCAATAATCTTTGCAGGTTCATTCCAATTGGATAAGTGGAGGCTTATGGACATTAAATAACATTTCTTTTTTTTAATGTATTCATTTATTTATTTGGAAGGTGGATGAATGTATCAATGAAGGAACACAGTCCCCTCCGGGGAAAGGTGAATGATTGCATCAATGAATGGGCACAGTCCATTCATGGAATTGAGGCCAAGGAAATTCACATGAAACTGACCTAGGCATAGGGAATGGGGGTTCCACATTTAGTCCCAAGTGCAAAGTGAAGGAGACACCGAGGCACAGGTGACTCTTCAGCAGTTGTCCGGCCTTTTTGGCTATTGGAGCCTCCAGTGGGGGTTGGAGGTCCCCTTC
>CAUYON010111375.1:0-11033 GCA_963573935.1 Arctocebus calabarensis | reverse complement strand
TAATGTACTTTGGTCAAAATTAAATCCAATTTATGTGAGAATTAGTCACTATTTCCTTTTCTTTTTTTTTGTTTTCTTTCCCTCATCCCCTCCTTTCTTCTCTCTCTGTCTGTTCTCCCCTTCCCCTGTGCCCCCCTGTGTCATTAATTGTAATTAATTGTCCTCATATCAAAATTGAATACATATGATTCCTGCTTCTCCATTCCTGTGATGTTTCACTAAGAATAATGTGTTCCACCTCCATCCAAGTTAGTACAAATGCTGCAAAATCTCCATTTTTGATGGCTGAGTAATATTCCATGGTATACATATACCACAGTTTACCAATCCATTCCTGGGTTGAAGGACATTTAGGCTGTTTCCACATTTTAGTGATTGTAAATTGGGCTGCGATAAACAGCCTAGTATAAAAGTGTCTTTATAATAAAAGGTTTTTTAACTTCTGAATAGATGCCCAGTAATGGGATTGCAGGATGAAACGGGAGGTCCAGGTTGAGTTCTTTAAGGGTTCTCCACACTTCCTTCCACAAAGATTGTATTAGTTTGCAGTCCCACCAGCAGTGTAAAAGTGTTCCTTTCTCTCCACATCCATGCCAGCATCTGAGATTTTGTGATATAGGCCATTCTCGCTGGAGTTAGATAATATCTCAGGGTGGTTTTAATTGCATTTCTCTAATAATTAGGGATGATGAGCATTTTTTCATGTGTTTACTGGCCATTCATCTGTTGTGTTTAGAGAAGATTCTATTCATCTCTCTTCCCCATTGATGTATGGGATTGTTGGTTTTTTCCCTGTGGATTAATTGAAGTTCTGTATATATCCTGATTACTAAACTTTCGTCTGATTCAAAATATTCAAATATCCTTTCCCATTGGGTAGGTTGTCTATTTGCTTTGGTTGTTGTCTCCTTGGCTGTACAGAAGCTTTTCAGTTTAATTAAATTCCATTTGTTTATTATTGCTGTTGTTGCTATTGCCATGGCAGTCTTCCTAATAATGTCTTTCCCCTGGCCAATATCCAATGTTTTTCCAATTCTTTCTTTGAAGATTTTTACCATTTCATGCCTTAAATTTAAGTCCTTTATCCATCTTGAATCAATTTTTGTAAGTGGAGAAAGGTGCAGATCCAGTTTCAGTCTTTTACATGTGGATAGCCAGTTCTCCCAGCACCATTTATTGAATAGGGAGTCTTTCCCCCAGTGAAAGCTCTTGTTTGGTTTATCAAAGATTAGGTGGCTATAAGTTGTTGGTTTCATCATACCAGATTTTAGGCTATATTACAAGGCCATAGTGGTCAAGACAGCATGGTACTGGCACAAAAATAGAGACATAGATAGAAAACCTGGAAATGAAGCAAAGTTTAAATAACTGCTACACTCCTATCACCTAAATGCAGACGAGGTGCTCTTCTCAGTGTCCCCATGTCAACCCCTTCTGTTCAGCAATATCCAACATGCCATTTTGAAATAATTTGTTTCCAGACTCTCACCAGACTAAAGATTCCTCCCAGGCAGAGAAACGGGTCTCAGTTAGGACCTTCCAGATGCTTGGCAAAAATTAAAATTAAAAAGTATTAAATAAATGTATGTTGACTTAATGTTGACATAAAAACAATTTCACAGTGAACAAAAGTAATTAAGAAAATATAATACATTCTATAAAAATGTAAAGCACACCCCAACTGTTAGACGCTTTATATCATACAAAAAGTCCAACAAAATTATCTAACTAGTTTGAAGTGTATGACTTTGATCACAAAGTTAGAGTGTTAAATATATCAAATTCTTGTCAGAGTTTGCCTGTGCATGTTAAGTTGACAATGATTGGCATTTCAGCTTTTATATAGTTCAGTATTAGATCTTTAAAAATGAATACCCAGGGCGGCGCCTGTGGCTCAAATGAGTAGGGTGCCAGCCCCATATACCTGAAGTGGTGGGTTCAAACCCGGCCCCAGCCAAAAACTGCAAAAAAAAAAATACTCATTGGCACAGTAATACAACAGTACATAATAATATGAAAACAAATAAGAAGGGAGAAAATTGCAAAAGTAGTAGGCAATCCTGAAAGGCAATAAAATATTGCATTGGAGAGATTTTTCACTAACATCTAAATCAAGTTCACATTTGGAGCTTTCCCATTAATATTAAAAATACAGTCACATACTTTAATTTGTGACTAAAAAGGTTGTAATGCCAAATGAGTCTATTCCAAGTTGGAGGGCAACTCTATATTGACTTAATAACCCTCATTACACAATAAGACTAAAATTTCAGGCTTTAAAAAGTAATGGGACTTACTTGCTTTGCCAAATTACTGGTTTATTTGTGAATCATATTTCCTCCTAACCAATGTTATTGAAATCTCTACAGGGGAGGGGAAAATACCTTCTAAAAAATCTCTCTGTCTGAAAATACTTGGAAAAACTCAATAAACTGCTTTCTGTTTCCTAGAAAAATCCCAAATCAACATGATGGTTAAATTATAAAGGATTGTATAATTCTTGAATGGAAAACAGTTACCATAAATACATAATTTTATGTATAACAAGGTCTAAAGGAACTAATTGTACTACCTTTATTCTTTTTTTCCTTTGGTTGGTCCTAAAAGATTTTCGAAAACTACTGCTGTAGACTTAATTAAATACCACAATATTTAGAGAAAAGCAGGTACTATGGCACACTAAAATAAAAAAGATAAACATGAAATGCTCATCAACAAGTTTGGCAAATGGAATTTAGAAGTTTGTCTTCATGAATTGTAATTATATATTATCACTTTCATATGTTGACCAGTTTGTTACAGTCCCTTGACCAGTCAACCTACAGAGGTTCTACCTGTGTGTCTATGTATATGTACATAATAAATATACATAAAGATTTATAGAAAAAGAGTATGGTACTATTTGAGCTAAGAGAATAAATAATGCAGCATTGTACATTTTCCAAGGATACATATATTTATTGTAAAAGCAATACAACACAATGTGTGTGTGTTTGAGGAAAAGAGAAGCATGTGGTATTAGAGCTAGGGCATAAAGGGGTCTTTAGTGTCATGGTAAATTAATTAGAATTAATTTTAAAATTGGATAGCAAAAAGACAAATTTGACTCAATACTTGCATTTAATGCATCACATGTGCTAAAAAAAAATATCAATCCATAAGTAAAATGCAAAACAGATTAAATGAAGGAGGAAAAGCAGGAGAAGAAGAAAGGAGGAAGAGGAGAAAGAGAAAAACAAGAAGTGGTGGCAGCAGCAGTCACCAGGTCACTCTTAGCAGAGTTCACGGTCCTGAGACATCGCACCCATGGGAAAGAATGAGAGACATCAGAAAGGAGGTGGTATTCAACTGGGTCACTAGTGATATTTTATTCTACCTAAGTGTTAACTCAGCCTCCCATAATTCTACCCCAAAACTAGTCATCATCAGTAACTTCACATCTCCCCAGCAAGAATCCCTGCCATTCAGACCAACACCTCTTCTTTCCCAGACCCTGAATCTGACCCATACCTCCCTCAACCCTGAGCTGCCCAACCCACCTCCCTAACCACTCACTCTGTAGACTACAAATCTCACATGAGCGCTGAATACTGTCAAGAGAATGTTTCTCTGCTTACTTCACCTTCCTGCTCACCTCTCCTCTAGACCACCTGCCCCATTCCTTTCTCTATCACCTCCTTCTTTGATTCTTTAGGGTTTTACTTCACTTATTCATTCAACAAATATTTATTGTGGGCCTACCCAAAAGAACTCTTGGCAGTGAATATGGATTCTTTCTAGGAGCTTTGCTAAAGAAAAGAAAAGAAAAACAGAAGCAGAAATCACAAAACAGAAAAATAAAGAGGGCTTTCAATGAAAAAAAATAAAAGCAGGCATAAAAGTCGCCCACCAAGCCAAAAGCCTTTTCTGTATCTGCACCATATTTTAAGTTTGGTTGCCAGTAATGCTCAGAAGTGACCTAGCACCCTACATGTCCTCCAAGTCACATCTCACTCAGTTTCTCAAGGACATTTCCCACACTAGCACCCTCCATTTCCCCTGCTTCTTCAAGTTGCCATCCTCACGTGGCTTAATAGCACACATACATTTTCTAATAGATCGAATTATACTTTTTAAAAAAGACTTTCTCAAACTCACATCCCTTTCTGTCCCTCTTTGTACCAAAATATCTTAAGAGTTTTCGACATCCGCCTCCAGATCCTCACTCTCTATTTACTTTCTTAAAAGTAATTAAGACTATTTCTATTATTTCTTATATTAATCTTGATGAAAATTCCCGTAAGATTTATCAGGAAAATAGGTACCCTATAAATAAAATGTGAATCAATGTCAAGACGCATAAAATATGTGATTTCATATAGAGACATACTCATGGGTGTAGTATTACAACAAAAAATGCTTTCAAATGCAAAAAATTCTGATAGTTTTTCAAACAATTGCCATCAAATGAGTTATAGTCCATAAAGATTGTATTTTTTTTTAAGGAGTCTCACTATGTTGCCCTTGGTAAAGTGCTGTGGCATCGCAGCTCACAGCAACCTTCAACTCTTGGGCTTAAGTGATTCTCTTGCCTCAGCCTCCCAAGTAGCTGGGACTACAGGCACCCGCCACAATGGCCAGCTATTTTTTTGTTGTAGTTGTCATTGTGTTTAGCTGGTCTGGGCAGGATTCGAACCCGCCAGCCCCGGTGTATGTGGAGGGCACTCTAACCACTGACTACGGGTGCCAAGCCTGAATATTATATTTTACACTGTATAATCAACTACATGATAGAAAAGAACTGTTTTGATAGATATTGATAAAAGCCAAATGCTCCACTTACAAGAACGTGAGCTGCTAAGAAAACTTTCCCACACACTAGCTCCTGCCTCTGAAATCTCCAAAGTCATTTCTCTCCCACTTACATCTTCCTAATGTAGCCTGTATAGTACATGCATATTCTCCTCCTCCTCCTCCTGCTTCTCCTTCTCCTTTTCCTTCACCATATCCTCCTCCGCTCCCCCAACCTTTGCCTCTGTGTCCTCAGCATTCTTCCCATTCTGCATCTTACCACAAAACAAGCTCATCCACTTGCATGAGTCTAGTGACTTGGGGGTTTGTTGTTCCAGCTAAAATGCAGACATGTATTTAGTTGCTTGGACATGTCTTCTTGGTCCCACCATGTAACATATTCAAAGTTGAACTTTCTATCAACACCAGATCTGCTTTTCTTCTCTTCCTTCTCTGCTAATGATCTTACCGTCTGTCCATTCTTCCATGCTAGAAATTTGAGAGTCATATTATGCCCTTCCTCTTTTACTCCCTATTTCTAAAAAAAAAAAAAAAAAAGTCTTATTGATCTGTCTTCTTAACTATCTCAATTTCCTATTTGTTATATCTTCTTAAATTGGGTCATTGTTTTGATGTTGGTAATAGTTGTTCTCATTGTTTTGATGTTGGTAAACGTGGTGGTGGTGGTGAAGGGGTGGGATAGAATAAGTGCTAAGTATTGACAAGTATTGCCTTTGAGCAGCCCTCATGACAAGCAGGTTCAGACATCCAAGTAGGAAGTGCAGAACTCAGGAGAGAGAGGTTGAGAGTCAGTCGCATCAAACTGACAGATTCAAACAGTGGAATGCAAGAGAATGAAGCAAAGGATATAGAACAAACCCAGCTAACAACTATGATTCTGTTACAGCACTCACTATAAAGGAGAAAATGTCTTAAGATTTCCCAAAGGCCCTCAGCACAGCCATCTTGGAAAGGAAGAAAAGAAAACTTTGGATGTTCACCTTGTCTTGGCAGGCAGGATATTGCTGGGCCAAACTACTTACAGCATTTCTTGCAGTGCACTCCCTGAAGTATACACAGTTTATAGTATAGTATAGAAGGCACACATTAGTTTTAGGGGGAAATCTACAGAAATGAGGGAAGAGCCCCAGATATTTGTACCTTTCTCAGGTCCTTCAACATGGAGCATGGTGTGATCTTCAAAGTCTCTTTTAGATCCTACTTCTCATTATTCCATGACCTTCTATGACCAAAGCTCTCTTTAATTCGATGATGGACCAGCAAGGTGAAAAACAAATATTTCCTCTTCATTTTTACTTCAAAAATTTCAGAGTTCTCCAAGGAAAATTGTTTTATGTTGCCACAATTAAATAAAATAATTCAAACCCTTATTTCAATTTTATTCAATAAGCATTTGCTGTTGAATGGAATTGAATGGAGCCTGTGCTAAATAGATAATTTTACTCTATTTTTATCTCAGTTGACTTTCCCTTTGTGATAATTTTCATATCTTATCTACCTGATTATATGTCTATGTCCTGTTAATAAAATGTATAATCTGTGGCATATTCTTGAGCTTATACAAAAAAGCAATTTTCTAATACCAATGACGGTAAAAATTATTTTTATCATATTTCAAGGTTGTAGCCTTTTTTATTCCTTCAATATTAAAGAAATACCTAAGGCTATGCCATTATCTAAAGTTGCTGATAATGCATACTTGATTATTTTACATGCATAAAACTCCCAGATACTAAAATACAAAAAAAACCCCACTTTTTTTCTCTTAGAAGTTCTGAATTTTAAAGCTAAGATGTAACTATGTTCTAAATATCAGGTCTTTGGAATAAAGCAAAATATTTTTATCTATGAAACAAAAAGCTCTAGTTCCTAAAGTGAATGCTCTGATGCTGTTTCAAAGTCATTCCATCCAATAAATAAGTATCTTATATATTCGAAAACAAAAACCTAAAGTTATAGATAAGAATATTTCATTCACTTATAGCTGTTTAGATACATCAGAGAATATAGCATTGTAATTTTTTTCTATAATACTTAAATATTTAACACAGAATACCAGAATCAAAGAATCAAAACATGATCTTCAATATAAATTTCTGATAAGTGCCATTCATGTTTTGAAGTAAGATTTTCAGAAATCTATTAATGCAGGAAATCAGCACTTCCAAAAAGCATAATCCAAAATGGTTAAGCCAAGTCTCTTGTCTACAATGGAAGCATCTGTCTTTTCATTTCCCTTCCTATGCCCAGGGGATGTGGCTATGTCCTTCCCATCCTCCACTTCAGCTTCCAATTCTAAAATGAGGTGTTGAAGAGCCTTACAAGAATGCATACAGTAAAATAAAAGAAATAAAAAAGAAAAAGGCAAAGAGAAACCAAAAGTGAATGAAATGATGAGATTAGCAGGAAAGTTGGGACAATCCAAATGTATGCCATTAGATTCTACACTATTATGAAGAGGAGACACAAATTTTACTCTGATTTTTTTAGCACCACATGCAAAAATAAAGATATGATCAGTTATTCAGTTTCACAGCTTCTATGTACAAAGCTCATCATTGCGCCCATAAAAGCAAAACTTCCCCTTGCTCTGACTGAAGAGGACGTGGAGGAGGAAGAGAGAAGAGAAGATTGAAAGAGGAAGGAAAGATGAAGAGGGTGTGCACAGAAAGAGACTAATGCTCGAACAAGAAGATGCTGACGGTCATCCCACTCTGCTGACACCAAAGGACAGAAACAGCCACTTAGCCTCTGGGAGGAGAGGACATGCCTCTTCCTTTCACTCCTGGAATCCAACTTCTGAGTTCTCTTCAGAAGCAAACTAGCAAGCAACAGTCCCCTCCAGGCTCAGAGGACTGAGATCACAACTGTCTCCGTTCATTGATATTATGTAGGGGATGCCCCCCTCAAAGTATACGCATTTTAAAAGGAAAAAAGTGTATTAAAGTTTAATAATCAAAATATACCAATAACACTTGTAAGAGATCCTGCATCTTATATTTCTTGCAATGACAGAAGTCAAATGTGACTTCAGTATTATAGTTTTAAAACAATCTTTTCTGTCTTAAATTGTGCATATATATTTTTGATGCCTTCTGTATTAGCTCATTGAAAATGTGATCATTAACTGCATAAGAATACTTTGAAACAAATGTAAATGAGTTGTTTAAGAACATTTTACTGCAAAATGAGAAATCTCCTCTTCCTTCTTTCACTAAGATCATGGAGAATATTAATAATTGCCTATTAACTAATATATGGTATCTTTCCATGTCACCTGTTTTGGAACTGTTTTGTTATTTTAGAATCAGTCCTCTTCTCTCCCCCGACCCCCACAGGCACACCCCTGGAGTATCAGAATGGAAGGGATCGTAATGGAGAAATTAAGGCAGATGCTCATTTAACCACTTTCTTTGTCTAAATACTAACTTGGAATTAGAGGTTCAAAAAGTTAACTCAAAAGCAAAGTTCATAAAGCTCACAGATTGTACATAAGTAATTTATTCAGTGCAGCTTCATTTAGTACAAGTTGGTCAAAATCAATGAAGATTTGGTAGTAACAGTTGTAGAAATAAGATTGAAAAAAAGGTCTGAAGATAAATAGAAATTATTTTATAACCATAAAAAAGAAATGACATGTAAAAACAAAGACAACTTTGGGGAATAGTTGAGCTGGCAACAAAATGGCCTTGTAAAACCTCTTCCCTACCACAGCTTCTAAAGCTCCATAAAATCATTCTATTAGCGCAAACATTGAAGGTCTTGAGAAAAATACAACTGCTTTAAAAAAAAAGAATTGCTTGGTAATTCATTTAGACTCATAAATGAACAAATTTATGAGCCTAGAACACCTTTAAAGAAATACCTGCTGCAATAATGTCAGTGGGATAATTAGAAAGAAAAAACTGCTTGGGCCCTGCTTACAAGGGAGACACATTTAAGTGAATATAATAGGAATGGTCAGTGTCAGGAGGCCCCATGAGTCCAGGCAGGACTCTCGAAGGATGTACAAACCCACCCAGTTCACTTTTCCCACTCTGCCATGAAACACATTTATAGCCCAGTAATAAACTACAGGCATGGACCGTGGTTCATGCCTGGATCTCAGCTCTTCAGGAGGCCAAGACAGGAGGATCCCTGGAGGCCAGGAGTTTAGGACTAGCCTGGGCAACATACTAAGATCTTGTCTCTATAAAAAACTTAAAAATCATCCAAGTGTGCTTATGCACACCTGTGGTCCCATTTACTCAGGAGACTGAGCCAGGAGGATCACCTGAGCCCAGGGGGGTTTAGATTGCAGTGAGCCATGATAATGCTACTGCACTCCAGCCATAGTGACAGCATGAGATACTGTCTCAAAAAGAAAAAAATAAAAGAAGCAGCAATACAACAGGCAGAAAAGATGGAAAAAAGATTGTGTTTTAATAACTAGTAGGTCTACTCAGACCCACTCAAGTACTAACCAGCAAGGATAATTCTTACTTCGGGTCTCCAGAAATCTGTACCATTACCCATTTCCTGCTACACATTACCCATTTCCTGACCAGACCTTCTCTTCAGATTGAAGCCTTGGGCTATACACTCTAGGCAGCTGGAACTCCCAAACCTTTAGTCTCATGTAATTCTCTTTCACATAACTACGAAGTTGCTGAACCCCCTTTTATATGTTGCCAGATTCAAAGCATGAATAATGGGGACAAAAATGCTGACTATCTTTAAATAAGTGGAAAAAATTAAAACAGCATTGTTCCTGTAAAATGCCCATTGAAATCATTTTTATAGACACTCACTTTCTTTCTTTGTTTTTTGTTGTTGTTGTTGTTGTTGTTTTTACAGTTTTTTTGGCCAGGGCCAAGTTTGAACCTGCCACCTCTGGTATATGGGGCTGGCACCCTACTCCTTTGAGCCACAGGCACTGCCCCATAGATACTCACTTTTCCTTTTACTATTTTTATTTTATTGTTTAACCAACATAAACGTGTAAAACATCACTGTACAACGTGATGTTTGAAACATATAAACATTATAGAATAGTTAATAAGATAATTAACATATGCCTTACCATGCTTTTACTTTCTTTTACAGGTTTTGTTTTTTGAGACAGTGTTTAGTTATGTCACCCAGTCTAAATTAGATAGCTTTTTCTAGAGTGCAGAGGACTAATCAGAGCTCACTATAAGTATAACCTCCAATTCCCGGCCTCAAGCAATCCTCACACCTCAGCCTCCTCAATAGCTGGGACTACGGTGTGCTGCACCACACTCAGGGAATTTTTCTTTTTTGTCACTCACTGTGTTGCTAAAGCTGGTCTCAAACTCCTTGTCTCCAGTGACCCTCCTGCCTTGGCCTCCCAAAGGCTGGGGGATTCCTAGAATGAGCCACGGAATCTGGCCCACAATTTTCCACTTAAGATGAAGGATCCATACCTAATCTTGTTTTATAAACACCTCCTTCTGAGGAGGAAGGCAAGGATATTTTAACTGAAATAAACGTATTATAAATACCTAGTGCTAAGCCTGAAGAAAAGATTAGAAGGATGACGAGTCAGAATCCTGACTGTAAAGCAACCAATTATTTAACATGAAACATTCTTCTTTTTAACATGTATTTTATTATTCTTCATTACATTATTCCCCCCCACCCCCTAGTGGTAAGACAATTTATTTACAGAAAAGAATACAGAAAACACTAAAGCTCCTGGTAGAGGGAGAGAATTCTAGTGGGGAGAGATAAGCTCTCTCCGTTTCTCTCCCAGTCTTTCCCCATCTCCTCCTTTAGGCCTTTAGTCTCAGGGTATATATAGGTGTATGGGTTCCTTGGCCAGGAAACAAATGAATACAGTCCCTTCCGCCAGGGGAAAGGTGAATGAATGTATCAATGAATGGATACAGTCCATTCAAGGAATTGAGGTCTAGGAAATTCACAAGAAATTGACCTAGGCATAGGAAATGGGGGTTCCACATTTAGTCCTAAGTGTGAAGTGAAGGAGATACCAAGGCACAGGTGTCTCCTCAGCAGCTGTCCAGCCTTTTTGGCAATTGGAGCCTCTGGTGGAGGTTGGAGGTCCTCCTCCTTGCCTGTCATCCAGTCCACTGGCTCTTCAGCTGGCTGCCACACCACCGACACTGCCAAGGAGGAGGCAGTAGGTCCGCCAGCCCTGCTGAGCTGGCTAGGGTGCCAATTGTCCTGCATCAATTCTCCCTCTCTGAGTAGAAACTCCAACTGCTGTTAGGGAAAAGGGG
>CAUYON010111374.1:0-14400 GCA_963573935.1 Arctocebus calabarensis | reverse complement strand
GCCAGATTTCAGACTTTTGAATTAGGGATGCTCAATCTGTATCGTTGTTGTGTCTATAAGAATTTTTTCTGGCTCGACACCTGTGGCTCAATGGGCTAAGGCGCCAGCCACGTACACCCGAGCTGGTGGGTTCGAATCCAGGCCAAGCCCGCCAATCAACAATGACAGCTGCAACCAAACAATGGCCGGCCGTTGTGGCGGGCACCTGTAGTCCCAGCTACTTGGGAGGAGGAGGAAAGAGACTTGCTTGAACCCAGGAACTGGAGGTTGCTGTGAGCTGTGATGCCACAGCACTCTATCCAGAGTGACAGCTTGAGGCTCTGTCTCAAAAAAAAAAAAAAGAATGAATGAAGATAAATACATTCAGAAAAGAAAACAGATGATTCTTTTTACTGGGAAATTCTATCCTATTTCCATCCCCTCCCTTTCCACAGAGCCCTCTCATTCTATCTAGTAACATTCTATTTTTTTATTATCTCAGTTTTCTTGGGCCTTTGGTGCAAGCTGGAACTGGCATTTGTTTAATCATCTATCACCTAACTCTTAAAGGGACTTGAGTTAGACTCAAAGTGTTTGTTATAACAGAACAAAGATTACACTACAAAATGTGACATTAAGAAGAAGGAAGACCACTATGCCGGAAAATCTCTCCCAAAGTTTGTTGCTGCAGGAGAACCCAAAATTTCACCTTGAGTTTCCTGGCTGCCGAGACAAAAAAGGGAAGCAGACATTATATATTAATAGATCTGATTATCTAATTTGAACACAGACACACACCCATAATCTTTAACAAAAAACTATTCACAAAAGATTTTTTTCTGACTTTAGTTCAGCCCAGGGAGAATACTCTTAGACCTTTCTGGAGACCTGAATCTTCTGAGAAACTTTTAAACAATCTATTACCAGCCAAGAGATAGAAAAATCATTTGAACTGTGCAATCAGGGTCTTTCCATGTTATGTGGCAACAGCATGAATTATATAAAAGTGCCCTCCTTGGGGGTACTGAAATCATGACTTTCTCTACTCAAGTGAACTTGGAGTTCACATGACCCAAACTCCTCATGGCATTGTTGAGAAACCAAAGTGTAATCATTTGCTGAATATACCATGGTGGTCCCATAAGATTCTAATACTGTATTTTTACTTTGCCTTTTCCATGTTTAGATACACAAATATTTACCATTGTGTTTCAGTTGCCTACAGTAATCAGCAGAGTCACACACTGCAGAGATTTGTGGTCCAGGAGCTATAGGCTATACCTTACAGCCTAGTTATGTAACACACACCTCCACCATCCGTCTGAGTTTGTGTAAGTACCCTCTGTGGTGTTCACACGATGATGAAATCGTCCAGTGATGCCTTTCTCAGAACATATCCCTGCCATTGGGTGGTGTGTGACTTTGTCTCAACGCTCAGCAACTTGGTCAAGTGTCTCACTGGGCTTTGGAGAATCCATCAACTAATGAATCAGCACATGGGCTTTGGATTCTGGAAGACTTGAGATCAAACCCAGTCTCTGCCCCAGTAGCAGTGATATCTTGTGCAAGCTACTGAATCTTGCTAATTTACTCATCTGTAAAATGAGGATGTAACCTTGTATATATATTGAAACATCCTGCACCGAGCCCAGAATACTGTAAGTACTCAGGAAGTGGTGAGAGCTATAAAACGATGATGATGATGATGATGTAGGTTGTAGCAATTGGAAAGACAAAGTCTAAAATTCAAGTGGCTTGATACCCACTGTAGCCCACTTTCTACTACTCCACTCTGCCAAGATTCTTGTCTGAAATCGTATTCACCCAGAAGACACCCTTTAGAGCTGCATAGAGCCACACTACCCACTAACCACATGAGGCTATTTAAAGTTAAATTAATTAAAATGTTCATTCCCCAGTCACCACACTCACATTTCAAGTGCTCAGGAGCCACATGAGGTGAGTGGCTACCATACTGGACAGCACAGATCATTTCCATCATAGCAGAAAGTTTTACTGGACAGTAATTTTTATTAGAAATTGCCCTCATGGGTTTTTCCCCCTAATTTATTTTTATCAATATTTTTATTTCTTTTTTCAAAAGCTCATACTATTATTTTAAGTTAGAAAAGAAGGTTCTGTGGGTCTCCTAATGTCACCTTTGAAGATAGAGGTTCAGAGGGGTGGGACGGATGCCAAGTCACACCGCAGGTTAATAGCAGAGCCTGGTCCGACGCAGGCTTCTCCCTCAGCACAGGAATCCTTCTGTGGTGTGCAGGAGGCTCTGGGAATCAGCTTTTTAAGTCTGTGTTTTGATAACTGTAACAGTTCTAATTGATGAAGGGTAGAGTATTGGCTTAACCCATCCTATCATATCCCCAAATGCTGGGTAATGTTAGTTCAAGGGGGTTATTACAAGGGAACTAGATTATCATTTTCTCAAAGCCACATCTCAGTGACAAGGACGCCAAAGACAGCCTGGGGAAGCTCTAGACCATGCTCAGCCTTTCCTTCTAATTCCCTTCTGGTTGGGGTTATGGAGGAAAGAGACGTTGCCTGTGTTTTAGAATTGATGTGTTCATTTTTAATTTAAAACATGTACTCACAAGTGAACTTTTGCAAGGACAAAGACTTAGATATGTTTGACTTTTGCTGCAGGGGTCAGGAGACCCTGGGGCAGGGATGTGGTAAAGCAAAGACCTGATAGATCACATCGTAGTCAGGGAGACAGATTTCTGAGCTTGTATTTTGTGTCTTTGTTTCATCTTCCTCCTCACAGGAGGCATCTGAATTATTATTTTTATTCCTTGGGTTAATTATGACAATTTCAAAGGCATTGTCAGTAAATTTTTACAAGGTCAATGAACAAATTCAACTCTCTGTGACACAGTTTACATGTTTAGATGAACAAACACAATTTACTGTAACAAATATTTTCACAAATGTACTTCCCTAACCAAATATAGAACCTTAAGGTTACAAGTCTATAGTGCTTAGAAGATAACTTCTAAAAGACTTTTGGCGGTGCCCATAGCTCAGTCAGTAGGGCGCCAGCCAAATACACAGAGGCTGGCAGGTTCGAACCCAGACCAGGCCTGCTAAACAACAATGACAATTGCAAACAAAAAAATAGCTAGGCATTGTGGCAAGCGCCTATAGTCCCAGCTAATTGGGAGACTGAGACAAGAGAATTCCTTAAGCCCAGGAGTTTGAGGTTGCTGTGAGCTGTGATGCCATGGCACTCTACCGAGAGCAATATAGTAAGGCTTTGTCTCAAAAAAAAAAAAAAAAAACAGAAAAGACTTTTATCCTTTTTTTGGTAAATGGAATGAAACTCAAATCCATGGTGACACAATAAAAGATAAATAGAGAGTTAACTGTTATGGGACATGATATAAGTGTCACTCAGAATTAGATTGAGCTATATGCAACAACAAAAAAAAATAGGTGTTTAAACACAAGATAAAAATTCATTTCTCACATAAACAAAGTCTAGAAATAAAAATCCGAGGCAGGTATGGCCACTTAAAGAATTGTCAAAAATCTAAGTCCTTCTATGTTTTTGTTCTGCCTTCTTTAACACGTTGTTTCTACCTCTTGGCCCTGTTTGGCTGCTGTGTGCCAGCCATCATATTCATATTCTTCCTGCAGAATAAGGGAAGACCAGAAAAGGTTGAGCCTCTTCCCTTCAGGGCTGTTCACAAGAGATGTCTGCTTATACCTCATCCTAATAACCAGTCTCCCAGGTGCAAGAGAAGCTTAAAAAAAAAAAACCCCACTCTGTATGCTAGGCAATCATGAGCCCAACTGTAGATTTGGGATTTTATTCCTAAGGAAGAAGAGCAAACATATACAGAAGGACACACAGCAGTCTTTGCAACAGTACAAAAATATTCTTTGTTAGCTTTCTAAACAAAAGACTATGGCTAACTTACTTTTTTACATTCGCAGAGGTATTTTTTGTCAACCATACTTGATGTTTCTTTTCAAATACTTTTCTGATTTTGTGTTGTTCAACTACAGTTCTAACTGAGGAAGATTTAAGTATTGGGAACTTAAAATTTTATTGTCAAAGTCCACCTCCTTCCATTGTTCCTTCCTCTAGTTCAGCTCTAGTCACACCAATCTTAGTGCTTCCAGAGCACCAGCCCCCAACCTGCCTCTGAACCTTTGCACATGCTGTAAGGCTCTGCCCAAAGATGACATAATGCATGGCTAATAGTCTCCGAGCCCAGCTGCCTGTGTGTATATCACAGCACTGCTGCTTATAACTGTGTGCCCTTTGGTAAGTTAGATAACCTCTCTGTGCCTCAGTTTCATCAACTGGAGAATGAGGACATCACTATCACTCGCTTTAGGGTTCTTGTCATTATCAAAAGAGCCAATGAAAGAAGAATGCTCAGAGCCATGCCCTGCATATAATGAGCCCTCAGTGGTAGCTAACTTGATTGAGCACTTACTATATGCTGAGCACCCTATAGAAATTCTCTCACTTACTCTGCACTGCAGTCCTGCAGGGTGGAATCCTCTTTTTGACTTACCTGGAAGCTAAGGCACAGAGAGATTAAGTCACTTGCCCAAGGTCCCACAGTTAGCAAGTGATGGAGCCTGGACTCAAATGTCTTCTGAGACACCAGCACCACACCAGCACCAGAATTGAAGACGTGGTGGGTCTCCTCTGCAAGGCCACGTGCTCAATTTTGCAGACTTCTGATGATAATCTTATTGGAGACAGAGACAGGCCCATGTGACCCTTCAGGTCCCCTTACAGCCTTTGCCTCTTAGACTTAACCACAGTAGGCCCTACCTTTTTAGGTTTCTGGAACCACTTCTCCCAGGCTCCCAGGATAGGAAGCCGTGTAGACTCTGCTGCCTCCCAGATGTTTATTTTTGTGTGCCCAATGTTGCAACCTTGCACAGAAGCTATGGCTTTCCCACTTCTGAAGCTGCAGCTTTCCTCCCTGGGCCGTTTATATCCTGAGCCCCATCATCATCCCAGTTTGAGATCAGGTTCCCACCACAAAGGCCTCTGTGTCCCTAAGCCACGTGGGGCTCAAGAGGAGAAGCACAGGCTGGCCTGCTGGTCCCCCACTGGCCTGCGACGAAGGACACTGGCTAGCAGAGCACCCTGCAGCTCAGAGCCAGCACTCCCGAGACCTGAGGGCCTCAGCCTCTGGTAGGTGTCAGAAAATGCCTAAGGAGAGTAGATAAGATGCAGATGCCAAGTGCAGTTGACTGAAGGATAAATAGCCCCAAAGATACCAGGTCCTAATCCCCAGAACCTAGAAATGTTACTTTATAGAGAAACAGCGTCTTTGCAGATGTGATTCGTCAAGGATCTCGACTTGGGGAGATTTTCTAAGTGGTCCCTAAATCCAGTCACAAGTATCCTTATAAGAGAGATGGAGATTGAACATACCCAGAAGAGAAGGTGATGTGAAGACAGATGCAGGATTAGAGTGACGTAGCCACAAGCCAAGGAATGCCAGCAACCTTCCAAAGCTGGGAGAGGCAAGAAATGGACTCTCCCCTAGACCATTAGGGTGAAGAGGAGCGAGGCCCTGACAACTCTTTGATTTTGGACTTCTGAGCGTCCAGAACTGAGAGAGAATAAGTTTTTGCTATTTTAAGCCACCAAGTTTGAGGCCACAGGAAACAAATATACCAGCAAATGGGCACAGACCCAGAAATGTAAAATATCGCAAGCTCCCCGGGTGATTTGGAGGCCCCCCAAAGATGGAGAACTAGCTGTAATATGTAGAATGATGGTCCAGGAGGACTGTGAATTCTCATAGTGTTGCTCCCATCCTGCTGAAATTGTGAAAGACGGGAGCATGTTCGTGCTGATAGGAAAGATCCAGAGAGGAGATAGAGGTTGAAGTTATGGGACTGCAGGGAACTAAGTGATGGAGGCCCAGCCCCAGGGAGTGTGAGGGAGGGATGATCTTCTCAGGGATGGACAGGGAGGATGAAGGCTGGGGCATGTGCTGTCTTGTTGCAGCCCATATAACCTATGGCTAGGAGGAGTGAGAGTTACAAGAAATACCTGTATAGCTCAATAATGGAACACCTGGGTGGAAAGGGCATGGAGAGGGATTTAGCGCTCCTAACAAGCATGAGAGCTCGTGAGATGAGAGCAGTGGTGAATTGGCAGTCTGTACACCTGTGGTGTTGAGCGGCACGAGATCGGCCTTATATTAGGGTGGAGGAGAAGGCACTCAAGGAGCATGCACATTCTATCACGGACTCACTTACTCTGACCCTGTCTCCTCTCCTGCCTGCAGAAGGCCAGCACGGCGTTTCTCTGCTGAAGATTACCAAGCTCCGCTAAAGACTAAGATCTATCTTTCTAAGAAGACTGCTTTATTCTCTCTAAGACTCACTCTCTCTCTCCAGCTACAGTAGATAGCCCTCAGGCACCTAAGAAAAACTGTACCTGAGCAAGGTGACTTAGCGGCCTGCCTCTAGAACCTAGTTAAGCTGGGCCCAAGGCCTGGCCAGTCCAGGGCCCTGGCAAGTGGTGTCAGAAGTGACATGTGACACTGTCTTTTGCAGGCAGGTGGAACTTATTATCGGTATATCACTTTTGCTCACTCTGCCTTATCTATTTGTACCTTAGTTCTTTGTTAAGCCCTCCAGGCCTCTAAGTCACCTTCCTTGGAATGTGTAACAAGAGAGCCACAGAATGTTCCATAATCAGTCACATGCACCATCATAGTCAGGCCATCACCAGCAGAAATCACCTCCTCACCCAGTGCCCTCTGCCACCTGCCCAGTGTCAGGCAATTTATATAATCGCCCATAAAGAGGGCTGACTTTTATACTGGACTTGTCCTTTTGCTACAAAATGGCTTGCTTTTCCCTAAAAGCATTGACCTTACCCATGATGCCTTTGTGTCGTGGCTCCCAAGCCATGTATCTGCACATATAGGATGTTGGGAAGTTGTCCCCATGAAATCTTGCACCTGGAACTTCCTCCCTGCCTTGGCCATTTGTCCAGGATATGAAGGGGGTGGAATCAGTGGTAGAAAGGGGAGGCTGTATCTCTACGGGCAAATAAAATCGCACTGTACTTGGATATCTGTCCAGGATCTGAGTCAGAGCCAATGGGATATGTCTGTGTGTTGGAAGATAGAAAGGTAGATTGGATGGATGGACAGATTGACACACACATGTGCTATTGACTTTGTTTCTCAGGGGAGAACCCTGACTAATACATTTTTTATATTCATACACTTATATGATTTCGGATGCAGGCAAGTTCACAATCAGTAGGGTAGGCCAGCAGGCTGGAGACCTGGGGAATTGCCCAGAGGTATTTGGCTGGCAGAATTTCCTTTTCTTTCAGTCCTTTTTTTCTCTTAATTCTCCCTATTTATTGGGTGAGACCCACCGACATTATGGAGGGCAACCAACCCACTTTCCTCAAAGTCTACTGATTTAAATATCAATCTGATCTAAAAATATACCCTCATAGCAACATCCAGATGAGCATTTGCCAAATATCTGGATACTGCGACCTAGCCAAGTAGACCTCTAAAATTGCCATCGCAAGGTATGTTTTTTAAATGTTTACACTCCCAGGATGATTCAAACACTGTCATGAATTTAAAGTACTCTTCAGACAATGCTTGCTTCAGAACAAGCTTCCTAAGACAAAAGGATTTCTTAAGATTGTTAGAAGACTAAACGAGAATCTTGGTGGACACCAAACCTACCTCTATAGTACAAGATCAAAAGATGAAACCACCAGACTCCAGCTTCCCCAGCCTTGTCTGCAGGTTGCCACAGGCTCGTGAGCCTGGCTCAGCCAATCTGATATACCAGCCCAATTCCTTCCAGCATCTCCTGGGCCCTTACCCCTCTTAAAGCTCTTCCATGTCTGGCCTCTCTTTCTCCCCCTTAAACACAATAATAGAATTCATCTTGACTCGTTCCTGGTTTATGATGCTCCCCACGAACCCTGGCTGCTCAGCACCCGGAAACGACATCGTCCCCTGGTCGCTCATTAGATATGCAGAACCTCAGGTCCTGCCCCAGACCCTCTGAATCAGAATCTGCATTTTAACAAGATCCCAGGCAATTCAAATGCACATTAATATATAAGAAGCACTCACCTTGAGCACTTCCTTTGGCCCCTCCCACTCCAGGCAGACCCCCTCACCGGGGGGGGGGGGGCTGTCGCTATAGTAACCAGAGTGGCCACTTCGTCCCTTTGCCATCTCCCTGGCCTTGGTGCCCACCGATACAGTGAAATTACAATGATATTGCTATAGAAACCAGAACTGGATATTGTCCACTATCAATTTAGCTGCTTTTCTTGCACCTCTGGAATTATGAGCTTCCTAAACCGCAGTCAGACATCTAAATTTCTCTCTATCCTGAGAAACACTCTACAAACAGCAAAGATGAAAAGTCAGGGCCATGTAGTGTTTACAGGAGAGTCTAAGCAACTGCAGAGGTTTGCATCTATTTGAAAAGGCAGGAACATCCCTCCCTGTCACCCTGGGTAGCAAGGTCTTTTCCTCCATCTGGCAGAGAAAAAGTTGAGTGATGCTAAAAAGAGTCTTGGTGATGATGATCGTGACAGCTGCCATTTATTGAACACTTTCTTGATACCAAGCACAGGCTGCAGACATCAGCCTGTTCACTTCTTATAATAACCCTCTAGTATGGCGGCTGAAAAATATGACCACGAACATGGAAGCTTAAAGCAACACAAAATTATTTTATTACAGTTTTGCAGGCCAGAAGTTCAAAATCAGTCTCACTGGGCTAACGTCAAGGTGAAGGCAGGGCTGGCTCCTTCTAGAGGCTCTGGGGAGAAGAACCCGTCTCCTCACCTTTCCCAGCTCCTGGAGGTCACCTGCACGCCCCAGCTTATGGCTCCTTCCTCTCATTACTCCAGCTTTTTCTTCTGTACATCCTCTACTTCCTCCTTTGGCCAGCATGCCTCCCTCTTATAAGGACCTCGTCATTGCATTTAGGGCACACGTGGATGATTTGGGGTAATCTTCTCAAGATTCTTAACCACATGAGCCAGATAAGGCAACATTCATTTGCAGGTTTCAGGGATTAGGATGTGGACATCTTTGTGTGTGGGAGGCATCATTCAGCCAACCACACCCTCTGAAGAAGGTACTGGTATTATCCCTGTTTTCCTAATGTAAGAACTGAGGCATGGTCGTGTTCAAGGTCACACAGCTAAAAGGTGGAGCTGGATCTGGTTCCTGATTAGCCTCTCTCCAAAGCCAGCACTCATAACCACTGAGTTATACAGCCTCCAAACGGCTTCCACCTCATCCTCTATTGTCACCAAAGTTTGAAGGAAATGAACCAAAACCCACCAGCTCTCTTAAGAATCTGAGCTTCCATTGAAGTCTCTGTACTGAAGACTGAAACCTCAAGTTGGGATTTCTTGGTGTAAGGACCCTTTGCTCAAGTGTCCTGTAGAAAGTCAAACCACAGGTGTGTTGATTTCCTGGGGCTGCCTCAGACTGGGTGGCTGAAACCACACAAATTTATTTTCTCACTGTTCTGGATGCTGGAAGTCCCGGATCCAGCTGTGGGCAGGGCTGGTGTCCTCTGAGGCCTCGCCTCTTGACTTGCGGACGGCCACCCTCTTGCTGCCTCTTCACATGAGGGTCCTTCTGTGCACACACAATCTCTGCGTGTCCTCATCTTCTCTTCTTATGAGGCCCCATGAGGTTGGGGCCAACCCAATGGCCTTCTTTTGACTTAATTACCTCTTCAAAGGCTTTCTCAGCAATTGCAAGCACAGTCTGAGAACTGGGGGTTAGGCCTTCAGCTCATGAATTGGGGGGAACACAATTCAAGCCATAATGACAGGCACTGTCTCTGACCCCAGGAACAAGTCGTGTCAGAGATGAAGTCCAGAACCGCGGCTGCCCTTGCTCCTAGCTTTAACTCACACTCCACATTCTTTACCATGTCTCCAACTCAGCCTCAGTGCCCTGCTTCAGGACTGGATTAGTTTCCTGAGGTTGCTGTGGCAAATCACCATAAACAAGGTGGGTTAAAACAATGCACGTTTATTCTCTTACAGTTCTGGAAGTCAGACGTCCAAAATCAGTTTCACTGGGCAGAAATCAAGGTGTGAGCAGAGCTTTCCCCTCCTGGAGGCTCTAAATGGGTTTCCTGTCCTTTTCCAGCTTCTGGAGCTGGACTTCTTAGCTGGTGGCCCCTCTCCCATCTCTGAAGCCAGAAGCGGCACATCTTGCTTTAGGGGCACATCTTGCTTTGGTGTCACATTTTTCTGTGTCAAATCTCCCTCTGTGTCCCTCTCACAAGAATCCATTTAGGGCCCACCTGGACAATCTTCCCTTGGTTGCAGGGTCTTTTTTGCCATCAATGTTCATAGGCTCCAGGGAAAACACCCTGTCATCTCTGGGGGCTATTATTCAGCCAACGGCAGGGGTCCTGTCTCCACTCCAGCTATGGAGAGCTAAATAGGAGTTGATGCAGGTGAAAGCCCTTGGTGAGTTGTCATGGTCTTCTCTACCTCGGGGCCTTTCCTGGCCTGTTCCTGCTGCCTGGAATGTCCTTCCCTCTACATGGACATTTACAAATGGCCCAGTCCTTCATGTGGTTGAGCTTTCATCACATCCTCACAGAGCTGTTTACTCTTGGTCCCAGCACCCTGGCACTGATCGCCATTTGTCATTGCTTTCTTACTTATTGATATGTGTCTTTCTTATCTGTCTCCCTCTTAGACTGTTGCTCTGTGAGAATGGGGACCTGGTAAGTCCTGTTCTTTACCTTGTCCCCAGCCCCTGGAATCTGAGTGCTTTCTAAATGATCATTAGAGGAGTAAGTGACATTAATAGGTGACATTTCATCAGTTATGATGACCATGGCCAGGTCTTGGGTTTTACCTATTAAGACGCATGTACTTCTGGGTATGCCTATGGCTCAGTATACCCGAAATCCAACCACGTACGAGGGTCCTATCTTCTGATCTCCCCAATGCTCTGTGTCCTCATCCCTAGGACCTTCAAAGTCTTCTCCTCATCTTCCCGGGGCCATAGCTGCCCAAGCCCCTAGGCAGCTGGATTTTCCAGTAAAATCAGGCCAGGTGTGGTGGCTCACAGCTGTAATCTTAACATTCTAAGAGGCAGAGGCAGCTGGATTGCTTGAGCCCAGGAGTTCGAGACTAGCTTGAGCAAGAGTGAGACCCTATCTCTACTGAAAATCAAAAATTGAGGCAAAAAGATCACTTGAGCCCAAGAGTTTGAGGTTGCTGTGAGCTATGATGCCACAGCACTCTACCAACGACAATAAAGTAAGACTCTGTCTCAAGAAAACAAAAACAAACAAAACTAGAAAACCAAACAGACCAGTGTCAGTGAACTCTTTTCTACCACCTGATTTTGCAAATAAAGTTTTATTGGAACAGACAGCCAGATTCATTCACTGTGTATCATCTCTGGCTGCTTTTTCACTACAACAATAGAGTTAAGGAGTAGAACACATGGACCACGAAGCCTACCACACTTACTAGCTGGCCCCTTACAAAAAGATTTGCTGACCATCTGATCCAAGCCCACCCTGCTTTACAGATAAAGCCTTTAATGGCCAAACCATTTATAGACCAGAATCCCATAGCTACTTAACTGGCACATCCAGAACTGGAATTCAGTTCAGCAGAATCCCAAAGCAGGCTTTTCCTCATACCCCCTTTAGTACCCAAACTCCCAACCAAATGCTTTTTTTAGAGAGACAGAGTCTCATTCTTTCACCCAGGCTGACGTGCAGCCTCAAACTTCTAGGCTCGATCCTCCTGCCTCAGCCTCCTGATTAGCTGCAACTATAGGTGTAGGCTATCACATGTGGCAAAACTTTCAATCCTGAATGGTCACCTTCATCACCAGCTCTCTTGTCACCATGTAGGAGAAAGGCCGCACCTGTTAATGTGCTCTGCATTCTACCTCAATCAGGCCTCAACTGCCTTCCTGAGCTGACTTGTTGGCTCCACCCTGCAAGAAGCCCATCCAGGCTTTCTCTTCCCTTCAGAGCCTTTGGTCCCACCCCACATATCTCTCATGCCAGTGACGAGTCCCATGGCCACTGTCCTGCTTGCACTGACATCTCCCTCTTCTGTTCTTCTCAGGACTTCCAGTCAGGGGTTAGCAAACCTGGCTTACTCCAGAATTCCCAGGAGAGATTATTTAGAATGCAGGTGCCCATGCCCTGCCCCCAGACCTGTGACCCAAAATCACAGCCTATGACCTTTTAACAAGACTCTTTCTGATTCTGGTGTTCAACAAAGCCTAAGAACCATTTCACTAAACCATGAGCTCCTCAAGCTTCTTCTAGCCTTTAACCACCATAAACAACTTCAGCATAAAATCGGCAGCCAGGGGAACATTGTTCTCTCGAAAAATATAGGAGGAGGATGCAATATTTTTCTCCTCGGCATCTTCTACCCTCTCCTTGGCACAAGGCCCTAGAATCCTTTCCCAGCTCCACTCCAAAGAAAATATCACAAATCATGCTATTTTTCCCCCTCTGAGTAGACAAGATAAGAAGATTTTTAAATGAGTTGCTGGCAAAGAATTCATGAGCTTATAAACTATTAAGGTCAGAGTGATGAAAAGAAGGCAATGTTGAAAAGAGAGAATAGAAAATTCCAGAAGAGGCTGGAATCCTGGGGTTCAAGGTTTCTCATTCTGGGGCTTGCCAGCTGCCTTGGTAAAGGTATTGTTTGGAAGGCAGCAGAGTCCCTTTTATTCAGTATTCGCCAGGTGCTGGCTGTATGCCCTGGGCCTTGCTTGGCATCTAACATTAAAGTCAACAGCCAAAGGGCAGTTCCATGTTGGAGACGTGGCCCCCTGGGAACTAGGGTTGTGGGCTGTGCTTTGGGGCCACTGAGCAAAGAAATGATGTGGTGGTAGGGGAGGGCGGGCTCTGAAAAACAACCCAAAGGAGAGTTCTCCCAGCCTTTGGTCCTAGTTTCCAACGGTGATGAAGACACTGTGACAAAAATGACTCCTGCTCACCTGAGCCAGTAGAATCCAATTCCATTTCAAGTCAGGGTGTGTTTATTGAGTGCCTGATTCAGTTTAGGTGATGGAGGGAATGAGAGAATGAGGGAGACAGGCTTAGCAGCAGGCGGATTCAGGCAGAAATTCCCTGGGAGTCTGCCTCTCCCCGGGAAGTCCACAGGTCCAGAAATTCAATTTTATCTGTTTCTCCCAGTAAGAAATTGGTAAATCTTGGTCCGTGTCATGTACAAATATTTATTAAGTGCCTGAGTCTGCCAGGCCCTGTCCTGGGCCTACGGCCAGAGCCATAAACAAAGCATTCTGAGTTCTGTGCACTTGTGGACCTTACATTCTAACAGGGCACCTGCAGGGCTGGCAGGTGACATCCACAGTGGAAGGGGTCTATGTGGCGTGGTCTTGAACTGTAACTTGAAGATTAAGTGGGGTTTGAAGGTCTCAGAGATGGAAGGTTTAGCTGCATGAGCAGGAGTGAATGAGGCATGCACCCAGGATCAATGACCACATCAGCTCCTCTGGGGCAACAGGTGCATAGCTCAGTAACAGGCTGCATGCTGGGAAGCTGGACCAGAGCACTTCAGTGTCTCCTGGGGTCACAGCACATAGGCTTTGCAGTCGGATAACTTGGATCTGACTGTCAGCTGTTATGCTTGCTAACCTCGTGATCCAGGGCATGAGAGGTAAGCTGAGTAAACCTCATTCTCTGATCTATAAAATGGGTATCATCCTGACTAGCTTGAAGGTTGGGCCGAAGCCTTCACATGAATCATGAATGAGATCATAAATGAAAGTAACAGAAACGAATGTAAAAGGCTGAGCTGTTGAATATGATTAGCATCAGATGAATAGGTCTGACTCCAGGAGAACTGGCCCCTGCCTCTGAAAACTTTGTGGGAAGCTCATGACATCCGCATTCCCCAGGGCAGCAGCCAGCTTGTAACCCCACCTACTTGTACCCGTGTTTTCCATACCATAGCAGTTGTGCTGGACTGAACGGCAGCTGCAGGGCTGGGGTGGGCAAGAAGGTGCCCAGCACACATTTGTACAATGTGGCCTACTTCAGTTTTGTGCCCAGGGAACCCTACTTGCTTCGTTCGCACCTGCTGAATGGTAGGAAACCTTTTGGATCTACACAGTGCATTTCTCAAAGTGTAGTCCTTGGTCCACCTGATGCATAATCATAGGGGCTGCTTATTAAAATTATACTCTTGGACTCATCGCAGTCAGCATCTTTGGAGATAAGGCCAGGGAATCTACATTTTTTTTTTTTTTTTTTTTTGAGACAGAGCCTCAAGCTGTCGCCCTGGGTAGAGTGCTGTGGCATCACAGCTCACAGCAACCTCCAATTCCTGGGCTCAAGCGAGTCTCTTGCCTCCGCCTCCCAAGTAGCTGGGACTAC
>CAUYON010111372.1:0-16481 GCA_963573935.1 Arctocebus calabarensis | reverse complement strand
TATCGCCCTGGGTAGAGTGCCGTGGCGTCACACTGCTCACAGCAACCTCCAGCTCTTGGGCTTAAGCGATTCTCTTGCCTCAGCCTCCCTAGTAGCTGGGACTACAGGCGCCCGCCACAGCGCCCCGCTATTTTTTTTTTTGTTTTGCAGTTCAGCCGAGGCCGGGCTTGAACCCGCCACCTTCGGTATATGGGGTCGGCGCCCTGCTCGCTGAGCCACAGGAGCCGCCCCGACAATAACTTTTTCAGGTAGGTTATTGTCCTCGTTTTAGAGAGGAGAAAACAGGTTCAGAATTGCCACAAGGTAATAATGTCAGGATTCCTTTTTAAGAACTTCTAACTATCCAGTCTGGACTGATTTAATTACTCTGCTTTGCCAACTGTGGAAGGCCAGCAGCTACTGGGCGACTTCCATTCTCTACCAGCTCCACTGTAATTGTTCTCGGGGGCCCTTCCCCAGACGACTGCAATCTAAATGTACCGTTTTTGCTGATTTCACATATATCCCCTTTCAAAAAGAACATTTCTTAGGAAAGGAGAAATGTTTATATCCCTAAATTGATAGTTTGCATCAGATATTACACTGATTCACAGGCCTCCACTCTCCTGGGGCAGCCTTCCTTAAGAAAACCCATGCATGCTGGGAAGATGAGTCTGTTTCATGTCAAATGCCAGTGTCAAAATGAGTCAGCAGATGGGAAAACTGGAGCAAAATTCAAATGGCTTTCCCAGCATCGCCAAGATTGGAATTCAGAATCCTTTGCCTCCAAGGAAAGAACAATAAAAATAAAACCAAAAAGCAATTTCCTGGAAGTGTTCACCTGTAGAGGGGCTGCACCTACATTTCGCAGTTTGCTTTCCATAGATTTGCAATAATAAAATAAAACCTTTCAGGTTCACTGTATAATGTGTTTTATGGAAGCAAAATGTCAGTGCCCTTTAGATCGAACAGTAAAACCAGCTCTCATGTAGAAATGGCTGTTTTTAAGCATTAATAACCATAAAGAACTGAGAGTCACTTGGTTCTCTTTCCTTCAGAGGAGAGGTTAGTTTGATTTTTGTTTTCCCCAAAATGCACTTATCAAACTTGCACAGGATCACAAGTCATTTAATTTGTATTCAGAGGACTTACTGTTCTAGGTATTCATATGCCACAATAAAACGCAACAAAAGTACATTTGGAAACCGAGTTTTTAAAATACTCTGTTTTAATAATTAGAAGAAAGAAAACCATGACTATTGTCTCTAGACTTTTAATTCATGTGTGTATTTTGTTGGGCTGTTGGGTGCAGAGGGTGGAATTAATCACAGTTATCTATGGTTCCTTGCTGACGGTGGTTCACAAGGTGCTCTCTTTCTTCATTCATCTCTTCACTCCTTTTATCCCCGTAACCCATTGCCATTCCTTTCCATGGAAAGCCTACAAAGAAACAATTTTCATTTGTAAACTTTTATTTGTGTGTACTGATTTTATTCTGCTATTTTAAAGTTATATATTTACTTTTGTTCTTATGGTGGGTGTGTCTCAGTTCAAGCTTCTATAGCAGAATACAATAAATTGGATAGCTTGAATGCTGAGCATTTATTACTCATAATTCTGGAGGCTGGGAAGTCCAAGATCAAAAGACTGCCAGATTTAGTGTCCAGTGAGGACCTGCTTTCTGATGTGGAGATGGCTATTTTCTTGTATCTTCACATAGCAAAGAGGAGAGGCAGAGAGAGAGAAAGCAAACTCTCTTGTGGATCTTTTTAAGAGGGCACTAATTCTATCATGAGGAGTCCATGATTAGTCCTCATATCCTAATCAACTTTCAAAGGCCCCACCTCCAAATACCATCACCTCTGGAAGTAGAGTTTCAGCATGTGAATTTGAGGTATCTCCATACTATTTTCAACAGAGGTTATACTAGTATACAGTCTCACCAACAGTGTAGAAGTGCTCCTATCTTTCCAAATGCATGCCAGTGTTTGTTACGCTGGGATGTTTTGATAAATGCTGTTCTCACTGGAGTAAGATGATATCTCACTGTGGTTTTGATTTGCATTTGCCCGATAGAGTTGAGCAATTTTTCGTATGTTTGTTGACCATTACCCTTTGTTCTTTTGGAAAGTTTCTATTCCTGTCTTTTGCTCCCTTTTTAATGGGTGTTTGGTTCTTCTTCTGGTGATTTGACTGAGTTTTTGGTAGGTTACCACCACCGTATCAGATGTATAGCATGTAAATATTTTCTTTCATCCTGTAGGCTGTACATTCCCTCTATTGACTGCACAGGTAAATTTACACTAATGGTACAATGCACACTATCTGAGTGACGGGCACACTTGCAACTTTGATTGAAACTGCACAAAAGCAAGTTATGTAACCAAAATGTTTATACCCCTGTAATGCTCTGAAATGAGAAAAGATGACTTTAGAAATCCAAGGACATTAATAATCAACTTCCATTCCACCAAACTTGCCATTTCAGTCTGCTAAAATACACACACTATTTAACTCTTCTTAAAGAAAGAAAGAAAACCATGAATTTGAAGCAGCACATTTAGTTCACAGCATGCTGGTTGCTCCTAACTATGTACTCACTTGCTCCTAGTGATTTTTTTGAACTTATCATTATCTGCTTATCCTCCCAAATAAGACATTTGCTTAGCTATAATTTCCTGTCCCTTTGGTTTTCCTTTATTATTACATCACAATGATCATAATAATTTCTCAATTTGAGGTCCTGAGTTGTGGAGTCATTCTTTTTTTTAACTTTTCTTCTGTTCATGTTCTTAACAAAATACTAATGCATTGTTATAGTTATTTGATTATCTTTACACTCCATACCTCTGAAAGTATCCTTCTCAGTTATTTTTCTTCTTGGGAGTCTTAGCACCTTAGTGTTTTTGATGTTAATCTCTCTATTAATTCTTAAACTATGAGGCCTTTATTAAAATTTTTTATCAGAGGGCTGGGCATGGTGGCTAATGCTAGTAATCCTAGCACTCTGCAAGGTGGACCTGGGAGGATCACTTGAGCTCAAGAGTTCGAGATCAGCCTGAGCAAGAGCAAGACCAATACCTGGGTCTACCAAAAACAGCGAAACTAGCCAGTGTTTTGGCAGGTGCCTGTAGTCAAGCTACTCAACAGGCTGAGGCAGGATTGCTTGAAGCCAGTTTGAGATTGCTGTGAGAGAGCTAGGCTGACATCATGGCACTCCAGTATGGGCATTGGAGTAAGAGTCTGTCTCAAAAAAAAAAAATTACCAGAAAAAATATTTACTGAACCTTCGACTGTATGTAAAATTCTAAATGCAAAGTTTCTTTTCCATTAAAACTTTGAAAATAGGGTTACTTGGTTTTTTGGGTACCTAGTGTTGCTTTAATAAGTTTTATAACATTCTGATTCTTATTTCCATATAGGTAACCTACTATTTTATGGAGACTTTTAAAAATTTACTGCTGTTGTTTGAAATTTGCACGATTACTCTAATTTGTCCATGTGTGGGTTTACATCTTTACTTTTCTTGTCGTAGTCTATCGACCCACTGCTATTTGAAGTTATCATCCAGTTTTATTGTGGACAAATTATTTTCATTAATTGTTCACCTGGGTCCTCTGATAATTTCATTCTTATTCACTATCTTTTTCCTTCATATCTTCTATGTCTTTATCTCTTGCTGATGTCTTTGGGGATAATTCTATAATCTGGTCTTATAAATCACCAATATGATCTATATATAAGATAAATGTTCTTTAGTATCTTTCATGCCTATCTTCTTATTCATAATTTTTTCCAGTTTTTTTTCTTTTTGTAATATCTTGGTTTTGCTTCAATTACTCATATATTCCACAATTTTCTTAGTTACATTTTTATGGTTCCTTTACAGTTTTTATATTGAGATAACTTTAAAAATTAATATGGAAAAAGCATTTAATATGCAATCTCTCCTCTTAATTATTTTTAAAGCATAGAATATAATGTTATTACTTGTAGGCACAATGTTCTACAGCTTCTCTAGGGCTTACTTTGCTTGCATAACTGAAATTTTGTACTCCTTGATTAACACCTCACGTTTCCTTCTCCCTTCCAGGCCTTGACAAACACCATTCAATTCTTTGTTACTATGAGTTTGACTGTTGGTCCTTCTGTGATTGGCTTACTTCACTCAGCCAATGTTTAGGTTCATTCATGGCCTTATGCATTGTAACTTTAAGGTTCATTTATGGTCCTATGCACTGTAGGATTTTCTTTTTTTGAGGCAGAATAATATTCCTTTGTACACATATGTTACATATTTTTATCCACTAATACACCAGTGAACATTTGGATTGTATCTACCTCTTAGATACTGTGAATAATGCTGCCATATACATGATATACAAATATGCCTTTGAGATCCCTCAGTCAGTTATTTTCTATAAGTACCCAGAAGTGGAATTACTAGTAATAACAAACCATGTGAAAAGAAAATTAAGAAAATGATGCAATCAAAAAGAATAAAATACTTAAGAAACTTAATCTTGGAATACTTAGCTTTCTGTATCAATAAAAGAAACTTTTAAAATACACAAAACATGGAAAGATATCCCATATTCATGAATAGGAAGATTTAATTTTGTTAATGTGCCCATACTACACAAACTTACACACAGATTCAATGCAATCTATAACAAAATCTGATTTTGAAACATGCGAGAAAACACTAAAGACCCAAAATACCCAAATGAATTTTGAAAAAGAAGAACAAATTTGAAAATATCGCATTTCCTGATTTTAAAATATATCATAAAGCTACAATAATTCAAAGAGTATGGAACTGTGATAAGGACAGACAGAGAGACCAATGGAATGAAATGGAGAGCCCAAAAATAAATTCACACATCTAAAGTCAACTGATCTTCCACAACAGTGTCTAGAATATATGAGGCAGGAGTAATTGTCTCTTTAACAAATGAGTTTATGAAAAATAGATATCCACATGTACAAGAATTGAGTTGTACCTGTATCTTCAACCATACATAAAAGTCAACCCCAAATTAATGCCTTCAATGTAAGACATGAAACTATAAAATTCCTAGTAGAAAATACAGGAAAAAATATGACATTGATTTTGGGTTGATTTCATAGATATAACACTGAAAGCATAGGTAACAAAAGCAAAAATACACAAGTAGAAGTACCTAAACCTAAAAAGCTTCTATACCACACAAAAAAAGATAGAGTGAAAAGAATGAGGGAAAATATTTGCAAACCATGTACCTGATAAAGGTATACAAAATATATAAAGGATTAATACAACTCAATTGCTAAAAATCTAATATCCCAACTCTAAAGTATGTGAAGGGCTTGAATAAACATTTTCCTGAAGAAGATATACTAGGTATAAATGACCAAAAGTTATGCAAAAAGTTGTTTAATGTCACTAATCATCAAGGAAATGAAAATCAAAGCTACAATGAAACAACACCTCACACTTGTTAGGATGTTTATTATAAAACCTAAAAAGAGAACAACACGTGTAGGCAAACGTCTAAAAAATGTGTAACCCTTGTATACCATTAGAAGGGATGCAAAATGGTGTAGCTGCTAATGAAAATAGTATGAGGCTTCCTTCAAAAATTTAAGATGCTTCCTTTGCATTATTAGTCCACTCCTTTCGATGATTCTTTTCAGTTGCTCTATACTGCATAACTTTGTTGTCCTGTTTTACTTTTGAGATATTTGAACTCTTCAGTTATGTAGCTATTCTACCCTTCAAGTTCCTATTTCTGAGGGTGCTTTGGTAGGAGGAACTTAGTCTATATCCCACATAAATTTGAGGGTAGGGAATGAACCCAGGAATGAGAACTCCAGATACCACAGAATATTTTTTGTTAACTCCTCAATTTCCTGGCCACTAATCAATGCCACTAATTGGGGATGACTTTAAACTCTCAGGAAGAAACAGGTTTTGGAGCAGCACATTTACTGAGATTGTCATTTTGCAGGTTTTTGTCTTTGGAGTAAGAGGAAGCTGCCTGGTTACCTGAAGACACTTGGTCAATACCATACTACTTTTCTCAACTCTTCATCCCTGGAGAGCTTTTGGGCTATAAATTCTCTTTATCTCTGTAATTAGTATATGCTAAAAATATCTAAATAAAAAGCAAGACAATGGCATGCTTTGCGAATCCTCAAACTGTATGTAAAAATTTGCGAACCTTATTTGGATCCTGCTTTAAACAATACACTATTTTATAAAGATGTAATTTATGAATCAATTTGAAATTTGAAAAAAAACTCCATATGATAAAATATTAAAAAATTTTTGTCAATTTTAAGTGTAATAGTGATGTCATAGTTAGATTAAATAAAAGTTCCTCAATTTTTAAAGATACTTACTGGAATATTTAAAAATTGAATGGATTAACAAGCTGTAGTATATGTATACCATGAAATACTTTTCAGCCATTTAAAAAACATGGGGACTTTATATCGTTTATATTAACCTGGATAAAGTCAGAATGCATTCTTCTTTGTAAAGTATCACTAGAATGGAGAAGCAAGAATCCAATGTACCCAATTCTAATGTGAAAGTGGTAGAGGATTTAATACATAACCACATGAGAGGAAAACTCAGAACAATTTGAGGTGGGTGGTGGAGGACGAGGGAACAGAGAAAGGGGAGGAAGGAGGGAGATGAGGGTCATGATCTATGGTACAACTCAGGGGGTGGGACACAATTATAAGAGGGACTTTACCTAATAAATGCAAACAGTGTAACCTAATTCTTTGTACCATCAATGAACCTGAAACAATAAAAAAAAAAAAAGCTTGAAAAAAATAAAAAAGATAGTATGACTGAAGATTGCAGTATAGATAAAACAATACTAGCCATGAGTTGAAAATTATTGAAGGCTGGACAAAGGTATGTGGGGGTCAACTTAAACTTGCCTAGTTTCTTTACATTTCCATAATAAAACATTTTAAAACTGGCTGGAGAAAAATATCTTAATATTTTCTTTTAACCTCATGCTTTAACATTAAAGAATAACAATGGAAATATTGATAAGTAAATATCAACAAAATAAAGCATTAATATTATCTCAAAACATATTCTAATTCTCACATAAAACTTATGCTTTTTTTACTTCAACAATTATTTACTGAAGTCTATCTTTGTTCCCAGCATTAACCTTAAGATTGAACATTTATACTTATTCAAATAATAAAAATATCAAAGTATAGCTTCTTATTCTAATGTCATGATGAAATATAAAATTTGGACATGAGCATTCCTAGGGATACATTATTTATTTCCTTCTCTCTTTTTTTCTTTTCCTTATCTAGGTTTTAGAAATGTCAAAAGTATTTTCTATTATCTAGAGAAGAGGTCAACACACTTGTTCTATCAAGAGCCAGATAGTAAATATGTAGGCTCTGTAGGCCTCGTGGTCTCCCCTGCCTCTGCTCAGCTCTGTTGCCCTAAGATGAGAGCAGCCATAGACAAAACAGATGGATGTGACTATATTCCAATAAAATTTTATCTAGAAAAACAAGCTGTGGACCATATTTATTCTAAAGGCAACGTTTGCTTATACCTCATCTACAGGTATCGTTAAGTGTTAGAATGTATTGCTAAAGCATAGAAAACTTGGATAAACAGAGAACTATACGTATTAAAGAGCCGAGATTTACTTTCTTAGGAATTCACGGAGGTAGACTATAAAAAACGTTACCTAATATTAGATACATCAAAATGGCACATGTAACATATGTTTAAGTTATAAAGCAAATACATGTGCACACATACACACACACATGCCCAGATGAAGTAAACTAAACTAAGAATTTACACAGTAAAAGCTACTATGTACTGCCCCAATACCATCTAACTTTTCCTCGTAAATATGGAATTTGGACAATTGTAACCAAAATGTTTGTGTGCTTTCTGAGTTTTTAATGATTGATCTTTCTACCCACACATTACAGTCTAGGGAAGTAAAAAGATATTTTGTTTATCTAAAAGAGTAATATATTTGCAGAACTGCTTACCTTGAACACAGCAGGGTCTAGTCCATTATGCGTTCAGCATTTCATTATACTTGCAAAATTATAACTATGGAAAGGCAACGTGATATTATTTTTATTATTGTTGATATTAATAGAATTGTTCATAATGCAGTTGTTATTAATGATGCAATGTTATAAAAAGAATACTTAATTATTAATGGCATTGATATGACATTATTAATTTTGATACTAAAATGAACATTTCATTATTCCAGATGCAATTATATTGTTAGACACAAGTTATTGCTAATAGATTATATAATACTTTCTGCAGTCTTATTTTGGCATATGGTAATTAGCTGTAGGTTTATGTAGCTGAGTAAAAAACTGGCATTGGAATTTCATTTTAGAGTGGTAGAGGATCAGAGCACTAACCCAGTGGAACAGGGCCAGGTAAGAAAAATGGTTGGTCAAACCTTCTGAGCCCGTGTCCATCTGTTCAGGAAGACTTCTCAGCCCTGTGCTTGAAAGCAGAGAGTACCCGACAGGACTGATGTAAAGACTGGGCTGGTGAGGGGGCTCCTGTCACGTCACATTTCCTCCCCAGTAAATCAACGCAGAAATATCTCTTCTGTTCAGCATTGGTTATTAAGATGTGATATTATCTTGTGATTTATAGCATGTTGTCAAAATGCATTTCATTTTGCTTTGTTTCAATAATAAAATGAATTCTTTCATAATTTCTTTCTGTTTGTCTCAGGAGTTGTTATGTACTCCATGCTTTTATTTCCTATATTCTGCTCAGCCTTATTAATACGAGTGAAGAAAGTATATCCCTCCATAATTGCTATCTCCTGTACAGTGCAATGCAGCATATTACCTCATTTTAGATAATTCTTTTGTAGTGGCATGATATTCTAACACTTAAAAGCTCTGTGTGGAAGCAAATAGCTTTGCAAATTACTTTATAATCTTGGTCAACTTCAACTGGTTATTCCCACAGACCACTTTAGTCTTTGTCCTTTAACAACCATCCTGCACTTTAAAAATCCTCAGGCACAACTTGAAGGGCAGCTGAGCAGAAAAACTAATAGAAGCAATGAAATGCTCCCAGGCAAAGCCTAAAGCAGGATTTCCAAAGGCCTCTCATACACTCTTCATGCCTCCATCCCCTCTTGACCTTGATACCTATAAACACACTTCCAAGAAGCCACTGTACCTATGATGCTCTGATGCCCAAAATTAGAGATCAGATGCTGATCTGCTTTTGAGACAAGGTAGGCTGATGTTTGTTTATACATTTACATCCTTCCGTTAGGTGATGATCAAAGACTTGTCTCTTGTATCTGTTAGTAATCAGAGCCTCATCATGAGAAGAAATTAAAATGAGCAGAAAGTTTTAGCAGAGTTCTGAAAGTAAACTTTGACATTCTTTGCATATTCTAATTCTCAAAATAAAAAGGTACTCAGACATGTGATAATTTGTTCTTAACATAAAAGTATTGCTATTAAATTTGATAACTTTTAAAATTTCCTTAAACATGGGATAAAAAGCCAGTGAAGAAAAGAAGCATGACCTCATCTTCCTCATAGAATAATTATAATATCTATAATGTACCTTAAAATAGTTCAGCATAAAGAGTCTGAACTAATGCTTCAGCTGTATTCTAGGGGTTAACAGTGGTTTAATCAGGAACTCTCACACCACAGGTGGTCACAGAGCCTTTAATCTGAATGGAGAGTACTATCCAGAGGTAACTATTACAAGTACTTTATCTAGCTTTATCTTTTATCAAGATCAGAGGCTCTGCTAATTTTTGTAAAGTCTAGAGGAGAAACCGAAGATTTCACTGGTGATATTGGTAACTTGTTAATTCAAATAAAGGATATTATAAATGACATTAGTGGAATTAATATACCAAATATAAATACATTTTCTGGGACATTGTAGATACTTCTCCATCCTTCAATGGGCAGAGCATAAAAGTCCAAGGATCCTGGCCTGTGCCATTGGGGATGGCAAAGTGGACAGTTCCTTACACTTTCTCCTGTGCTATCAGATCAGAGGACTCTTGGACTTGAGACTCTGGTGGCAAGTTAGCTAAATCTGGCTATTGGAATAATATTGCATGTTCCTCAGGTAAATTTTCTATGCAATTGTTTTTCCAAACTTTAGAGAAGACAGGAATGCCAAATTCAGAACTGACTTTATGACTATTTTGTGATGTCTTACTGATAAATATCTAGCTATGTTGCTAGCATTATGTCTAGTAATAAGTTGTGGCAGGTAGTTAACTTTCACCTACCCTGAATTTCCAAGGGCCTTCAAGATACTCTGAAAAGAATCTAATAAGTTTTTATGACTGAAATAGCTTAGATCAGTTCACTAAAGCAAAATGGGAAAATAAAGCGCAAACTAGTCTGGGATTAATTATACCTAGAATATAGGAGGTGTTAACTTTCATATTTTGCACTGACTTGGGGGATAAAATGGGTCTACCCTATAGCTCTGATTTAGATTTAGAACATTCCCACTGCTCTTTCCCCCTTGAGGATACCATGCTGTTTTTTCTCTACTCCAGTCATTTTTGTTTTACTTACTATCTCTTTGCTCTTGGACACAGCTAAGCTAATGCATTCAACTGGCTAGAGGTTAGAGTCTTTTAGTTTGTGTCCTCCTAAGACAAAGAGAAAGTCTGGCTTTAATATACCAAAAAGGTGGAGTTATCTATTTAATAATAAATAGCATTGTGCTTGGGAAGCAGTAATTATGATTACGGAATTATTCAATTGAGGCTCTATATCTGTGTTTCCTATATCAAATAATCAAAATGTGCATTCTTATTTTATATTACTGTTGCATTGTATTTCCCAAGTGATTCACATTTACAAATTAGCTTCCACATGTGAGAGTTTGATCTGAAATGAGAGTAGTGACAGTCTTCCCTTACATCCACGGGGAGGCTATTCCAAAGGTTAAAAAAGAATATACTGTTATATTATCAGTGATTCCCTGATTGATTATTCATCTAGATTTTCATTTGCACAACTTCATTCACTGCTAATGTAGATACAATGGTTTGATGATTATATAACACCACTGCAACAACAAACAAGTAATTACAAAAACACATCATTTATTTTACTGTGAATCAGTCTCTTAATTTGGCAAACAGTTTGAACTTTCCCAGTAACTGTAATCATTTTTACTGGCATTGAAGAAAGTAACTTGCTCAAACCCTTGAAGTTTTAGCACTTGTATAAAAAAAAAAAAAAAGAAAGAGCAAAAAGAAAAGGCACAAAAGTTCAGTATCAGTAAAAGATATGAATAGATAGTTGACTTAAAAGTAGATGCAAATAGTCCTTTAACATATGAAAAGATGCTCATTCTCAGTATAATATGAGAAATGCAAATTAAAAATACACCAAACTATCGTTTCTCACTTATCAGATTGAACAAAAATAATAAAAATTTTACAATGCAATTTGTTAGTGAGGCCATGGAGAAGTATTGCTGGTGGGAAGATGAAATAGCACAGCACCTGTGGGGAAAGTGGCAATTGAATATTTATATATATGTGTGTGTATATATATGTGTGTGAACATATGCATATGTGTATATGTATATATGAATTATGCATATATATATACATTTTATATCTATATGGCGATGTAAAGTGATTTTTAGGATACATTGTTAAGAGAAAATGCAAAGTACTGAACACTTTATAATCTGCTACATTTTGTGGAAGCACGTGGAAGACCTATGAATATACATACAAACATATTTGTTTATATCTTCAACAAGAAGCAAGAGATGGCAAAACTAAAAACCAATGAAAATACTACCAATGAAAGAAAGTAAGAAAGGAGTGGAGACAACAGCAAGACATCTGTGAATGGACCTTGTTACAGAGTTTTGACTTTGCAACCACATAAATATTTACCTTACTTTTAGAAAAGCGAAGTAAAAGGAATTTCTAAAAATTAAAAACAAAATTAAAAAGTGGGCTAAACTGTAGGCCATATTACTATCCTAAGTACAAAAAAGAAGTGATTATGGTACCTAACATTAAAATATACTGTTTTGTTAGGATGTCCCTTATGAAGCCTAATCTACGGGAACCCAAAAAAGGGTCAGCAAAGATACAATAATGGCTTTATTATTTTGGAACTGTTAGAAGACAGATATAGCAAATAAACTACTATGTTAATATCATTACCCATCAAGATTTTTAGATAGTAGAAAAGACAAAATTATGAAATCAAAGAAGTTAGACAAAAATCTGTGATTTTTAATTTGAATCCAAAATGTTAGCATGAACTCTCAGGTGCTTCCATGTTTGGAAAAAGATTGTATTTTGTGACTTTCCCGAAGAAAATGGTACAGAGGCAATAGAACATTAATATAAAGCACCTATAATGACCACGTTAATGTTTTCAAATAATACTTTTCATGAGAAAAGAACAACGTATCCTTTAAAAATAACTAATTTCAGGTCTTGGACAGAAAATGTAAATGAGCTTGGGACAAATTGTTACAGGAAGCAAAAAGTGCTGAAAGACTAAAGGCAGCTCACTAAAAGAACGCAACAGCCGTCGGGGTTCTTCTGCCCTGAGATAGGATGAGGCAAGCCTAGAAGAAAAAAGGATAAAATTGAAACACAACAGAATACATACAAATTAATGAATTCATAATGCAGTAAAAATAGTTTTAAAAACTCCTCTTGTCCTCCACTAGAAGTTGGCAGTGCATGAACTTATTCTTTTAATTTTCATAACTAAAAACAAAAAGTCAAGCACTGGACATGCCTTTCCTCTACCTACTGTATTCCAGGGTAGTCAAATAGTCAATGTGAAAAGTTCTTTATGTAAAGAATTCAGCCAATAAATGTAGAAGGAAATACAGGGATGGAAAAACTGTTATGTTTTGATCCTTAATGAATAAAGGAGCAGGACTTGTTCATCGATGAATGTCAACTCCATCAGATGAAAAATTCACAGAGGACTGGGGAGTGATGAAAACACCGAGAACCCAATGCTCAATCTTGTCATCACCAAAAACGGAAGTCAGGATATTATCTATCTGACGCACAATAGGATGTGACAGAATGCACAAAGTATCATTTATTCTTTTCTTTCTTCCCAAATCAAACCTGAATCTAATTTAGGCTCTAAATTTTACTAATATTTTATAGAAGTTAGGAGTTAAAGTGTGTTTCTCAAGATTTTTTCCTTTATGCTTCTACTAACGTGCCTCTTTAGGCAAATTTTCCTCATCGCCCTAATTGTGAAACTTTAGTGCTCGCTGTGTTCTGTACATCTGTCTTTGTACTGTGGCTTTTTAGATTTCCATCAATGGCATATGAATATCACTGCCATTGATGCATGAGTTAGAGGGACAAGTTAAATGACATCATAAGAAAGGAATCAACCAAATACATAATCTGTAATTTCTCAAGAAATTGTAAAATAAAAGGCAAAGAGAGAGGGGCATTGAAAAAAATATAACACACTTAAAAAATATGACTTTGACATGTACTGTACTGTATGAAATTGTATTTATTCACGATTCAATAAATCAACTGTGAACAGACATCTTTGTGATAATTAGGAAAATGTTAATAAAGAGTAAATATTGGATGATATTAAGAAATTATTATTGCCATTTTGGTGAGGTGTGATAATGACACAATAGATTAGGGGAAATACTCTTACCAGTAGAGGTGTAAAACTTGAGTTTTTGCAAGTAAAATGAATGATATCTGAGATTTGCTTCAATAAACTCCAGGAAAAAAAAGAAGTAGCATGAGACGTATATGAGACAAAATTGGGAAAATATTGAAAATGCCGTGAACCTGGGTGATGGATACATCAGCGTGCGTTTAAATTTTCTCTTCTTTCAATTGCATTTGAAAATTTTCCTAATAAATATTTATAAGAGTACAGCATTTAAGCATCTCACAATTTGTCATATAATTTAATAACTATGTTCACTTAAACTATAGAGGAATCATACTACAGTTTGTAAAATTTGAAAGACCCATATTAAGAAAATCTTTCTACATTGTGGAAAATTAAACATAACACACAAAATGGCATTCATCTTGGCAACAACTTCATGGGACTGATATTGATAGAATTCCATAGACAAAAATATATTTGTTTTTTCATTCATGATCACATGGAAAAAACTCGAGATTTACTATTTTTCAATTCGTAAAGAGTCATAATGATGACCTTTAGCCTCTTAAAAAAGACAGAAGACTGTGTTAGATTTTTCCTTCTTTTGAATGTGAGGATAGGTAATAAAACTGAAAAGTTGAAGATTAAGATGTGTCTGACTCTTCACACCAGGACAGGTAGCCTGGGATGTTTCACCTTCACTCCTGATAACAGCTGGCTGGGAGAATATTCCACTCCTTTCAAACACTTTGATTTGTGTGTTAAGGCCAAATTAATTAATTTGTTTAAATATTCTTATGATATTATTAGATAATGGCATTGCTAATATGTAATGCACAAATGGGTTCAAATTCTCAGGAGAATGGATTTTTGGCAAAATACAATGTGTCAATAGAATTAATATTTAGCACGGGTCAGTGTAGTTAAGTGCCCAGTTGTTACTCATCAAAGTTAAAAAAAGTATTACCTTTTCCCCCCTTTGCATTCAATAACATTCAGCCTTTTTCACTGTTTTTCATTAGAAGAAAAAGAAATGTCATTAGAGTATCAGGTGTTTATTATTGCTAATGAGGTGGTTGTCACTTTACAGCATTTTCTAGCTATCCCTCACTTTCCAGTGAAGTCAGAAGATAAAAATGACAGAATTTTCTAAAGCTGAAAGTAAAGTATATGTCTTCATATACTTGCGGAGTGGGGTTGACTTAATTCAAGATCTAGTATTAAACCCAGGCTGATTTTAAAAACTGCATGTCACTAAAAGATCAGAGACAGAAACTTGCCCTAATTAAAAAAAAAAAAAAATCATTGAATCTGTTCAGTTCTATCAGTATTTCACAGATTGATTTTTTTCTTCCACATTTACTGCCCAGTTAAATTATATATAGTAAATACATATTTGTGGACAGGTATTAAAACTGAAATTTATCAAGCTAACTTCATATTAGTTTATAAAATATAACGATTTCTATTATTCCCTATATTATACTAACATAGTTTTGACAAAAATAGAATTCCCAGGAAGATGAAAAGAAAAAGTTTTTTTTTTCTCTTAGCAAAACCAAATTGCAAATATAGTAATTACTTTTTAGCAATGGTATTTATAGTGATTTTTTTAAATGTATAATAAAAAAATCTCAAAATACGTAATCCTGATTTACTCTTAAGAAACATACAATTTTTCAGCTAAACTATAAGTTTTTAAATTGTGGAGGTGACATAACCAATGAAAAAATGTTTTTAACATAAAGGTAAAATTGAAATTACAGATAAAAAATTCTCCACATCTCAACTGGATTCAGCCCTTCCCACTGACTAGGTCTTGACTCAGGGGTAATCTTGATGAGGTCCTGGGGAGGGGGTCAGAATCAGTCTGGCACTGTGTGATATACAGATTTCTCCCTCTAAGTAAAATATACAAGTCCCAGAAATATTTTCAAATAAAGACTTTTTAAAATTGAGTCATTTGTTCTACATTTGAAAATAATTATTCAATATTGAAGTTAAAACTTTAGAAGTCATAGAGTCTGAGACACTAGGAGACAAACAATTTTTGGATAATTCAACCTAGCAATTATTTAGCTCTTGCATGTTTTCAAGAGTGAGTGGTGGAAAATAAGAAGTTAGTTTTTATAAATATTTATGATCCATCCTATCTGAAGAAGTTAAACAAAAAGAGAGCGTATTTTAATCACTTATCAGATATATGACTTATAAATATTTTCTCACACTTGAGGGCGTGCTTTCTTATTCTCTTGCTGTGTCTTTTGATACGGAAATATGAAACATTTTTATGAAAACCAATTTGTCTATTTTTTTGTTTTGCTGCCTGTGCTTTTGCTATCATATTCAAGAAATCACTGCTGAATCAAACGTTATGAAGCTTTCAGTGTGGTTTAAGAATTTTACAGTGTTTGTTTTTGACAACCAATATGTACAAAGAACTCTTTTTTTTAAATAATTTTATTGAATCATAATTATGTACATTGGTGCAATCATAGGGCACGATTCATATACATTCAGAAATGTTTTGATCGTACTGTTACAGATAGCCTTCATGGCATTTTCTTGATTACTATATAAAGACATTGATACTCTACATTTAATAAGTTTCACCAGTACCCTGCTAAAATGCACCGTAGGTGTGTTCCCACTAACTGCCCTCCCTCCACCCATACTCCCCCCTCCCCTCCCCTCCCTTTCCCCTATCCCTGTATTCCTGTGCTATAATTGGGTTTTAGCCTTCATATGAAAGCTATAAATTAGCTTCATATTAGGGCTGAGTACATTGGATACTTTTTCTTCCATTCTTGAGATACTTTGCT
>CAUYON010111370.1:0-16026 GCA_963573935.1 Arctocebus calabarensis | reverse complement strand
CAGCAACCTCCAATTCCTGGGCTCAAGCGAGTCTCCTGCCTCTGCCTCCCAAGTAGCTGGGACTATAGGCGCCCGCCACAACGCCCGGCCATTTTTTTTTTTGTTTTTTTGGTTGCAGCCGTCATTGTTGTTTGGCGGGCCCCTGCTGGATTCGAACCCGCCAGCTCAGGTGTACATGGCTGGCGCCTTAGCCCAGTGAGCCACAGGCGCCGAGCCTCTCATGTAATTCTTATATCACCCTGTGGGTCAGGTGCTGTTTTCATATTTATTTTACAAAGGCAAGAAAAAAGTCAAGATCACTTTAAGATAGCCCTGTCTTTCTTCTGTCAGTATTGCTACTTTATTCTTTTCCTAGATAAATGTTTTATGGCTAAGCAGAAACATGATTGGTATTTCAGGAATCGGTGACCTTCAAGGATGTGATAGTAAACTTTACACGGGAAGAATGGAAACAGCTGGATCCTGTCCAGAGAGATTTGTTCAGGGATGTGACACTGGAAAATTATACTCACCTGGTCTCTATAGGTAAGGATGACTTTGCTAAATAAATGTCAGGGAATGTGGAAGAGGAAGGTTTACTTTTGTGCTTAACTGAGTTTTGCCTTTAAGTTTAGAGACCAACAGTTTCTAAATTCAGAAAGTTTTTGAAAAGGTTTATACTATCTTAGCAAGCAGAAGGACAGACTAATAATTTTCCTAAACCAAAATTTTGGGAGACCCTAACATAGCCACACACAAACCCTTTTCCTCTCCTCCTTTCCTCTCTCCTAAGGCAAAAGACATAAAGGATCTGACTAGCCAACACCCCGAGGAGTTCACCCCCAAAGACCCTAACCTGACAGGCAACCTGTGGAATGTACTTATCCCCCATACCCCATATAAAAGGGGTCTGTAACTTCCCCCACCCCTCATGCAAACAACACCTTTGCACTGCCCAGGCAGGTCACCCTCTCCTTTCAATAAACCTGCCCTGAACATTTCCTTGCGACCTTGTCTCTGGGCACCACCATTTACACCTCTCAAAGATCAGTTCCAAGTTATACCCTTACCATGTCTGAGGATTTAACACTGAAGCTCAGTATGCTATCCACTCCCATCCAATTTATCATGCATGATAAAGCAGTGAAATTAAATTCTGATGTGGTACTTTTGTTTTATTGGAGACACTTCTTTCTTTTTTTCTCCCCCATGAGCAGGACTTCAAGTTTCCAAACCTGATGTGATTTCTCAGTTAGAGCAAGGAACAGAGCCGTGGGTCATAGAACCAGGCTTTCCAGTAGGTACCTTTGCAGGTAAGTAAAGGGTGCAGGCAGATGAGTATCATTAATTCTAACTGCCAGCCTGACAAGAGAGAATTTTATGACTGACAGAGGGATGTACTTATTTTTCTTTAAAGTATCTCTTGTGAAGAAATGGGAAGCCATCTGTTCTGGACTCCCTTATGCTTTGTCGTGTTGCTAATTGTTTCAATCTGTATTCTACTTTTATACTTTGTTCAGAGGAGGGATCCTTCCTGCCTTTTTCTAAAGTCAGCCTCTCAAGGTCGAGATTCCATCTCTTCCCACTTCCTTTGGAACCCTGATCTCATAATTACCACCTCATTTTTTGGTTCTTACAGTTGTCTATTTTGGATCTATAGGCTCTGTCCCTAGTATTTTCAGACAAAAATAGATAGTCTGTATAGCCCAAATACATATTCATTACTCAACACTGTGAATCTTCTGGCTATCATCCTATTTCTCTCTTTTCTTTTCCAACCAAACTCAGCAAAAGTGAACTCCATACCTGCAGCCTCCATTTTTTTATTACCTAATCCTTTCTTAATTCCATGTATAGTTCTGATTTAATCACTTTATCCTGCTACCTTTGAAGACAGTTATTCACCATGCATAGGTGTCAGAATACTGTGGTCAATGCTTATAGACGTTGTGTGTAATAAAATGGGAATTGCTTTCTGCAGTAGGCTGGTCTTTTGTAATTTTCTCCAGTTCTTCATTCTGTTTTCCAGAATAGATATTCTGCTATTGAGTGGAATGTTACTGAGTGGAAGACATAACAATGTGGATAATATTGGTCATGGTCTGCTTTATGTTGCCTTCAACTTAATTTTCGACCAGATTTGGATATCTGCCACATCATGCTCTTTTTTCTGTTAATGAAAACATATTCATTTCTTAAAGAATTGTTCATTCTCAAAGCTTACATTGATTGATTTTTGTCCCTGCTAGAGAAGTTCAGCTTCTATGAGGCTGCTAACCCTGATGAATGCTATAGGTAAACCATTACCCAAGGTGCAAGGTGTAGAGGGGATGGTAGGCCTCTCTAGGAGCTGCCTCACTCTTCCTGCATACAGTGATAGTGACTGGGCTCACAGCAGGGGAAAGAGTCAGGGTTCTCTGGGGTCTGATATAACCTTCTCTTACCAGTGGAAAAGAAGAAATGTGTTAAACACAGCCTTTGTTCTTTAAGGATACTGCCAGCAGTAATTACTCTGCTGCTTTTATTTTGGTGCACTGTACTGTGAGTATGTTCTTTCCTGTCTTTTTGTTTCTTCTGTTGTTTTATAGGTTTGCTAATAAACTTCTTTCTTTCATAGTATATTTTATTAGTGCTAAATATTTCCAAGGATCTTCCCCCTATCTCTGCTGTTTACCCTATACATATATGACATTAGTTATTCTTTCTCTTCCATTTTTGAGCTGATACTTTCTATCCTACATTTAAACATCCTGGTTCACTTCCACAAAGACTACTCTACAGTCCAGTCCTCCATTTCTTTTCCTAATTCTCAAATTGCCTACACTTAAACTTGTTATCTTGCCCCCTGAATATTAGTTCCTCTGCTCTTTAGAACTCCTCCATTTCTAACAATGATAGAACTATTCATTAGTGTTCAGGCTAAAGACGAAGTCTTAGCTAAGTCTTTCCTGTTCTATCTCTAAATCATGGTTTTCTATTTTAGATTTTTATTTTGTTGTTCATTAGCAAAGAATCCTAGCTCAGACTGCCTTCTTCAGCTTCAGTCCATCTCTCTACTCTTATCCATCTCTGTGGTCACCTTTTTAATAACTATCACCTTAAATGGAGTTTCCTTATTGGTTCTTAGGGATTATCTATGAAATTGAATTGGACATTCTCTTACCACTTTTTAATTTTATTTATCATTCTCCTTAGCACTTTCTATTTTCTTCCCAAATAATACAGCTATATATTTGAAAACTATCAGAATTTCCTGAGGGCTTTCATTAGTTTCATTAGATCATTCCACAATAGCAGTTTTGTTTTTCTCTGTAAAAAAATACTGACATTTTCTTTTTCTTTTAGATTGGGAGACAAGACCTGAAAATAGTCTGTCAGCCCCCAAGTTGGACATTTCTGAAGAAGAGCTATCCCCAGAGATACTAGTAAAAAAACACAAAAGGGAAGATTCTTGGAGTTCCAATTTCTTAGAAACCTGGGAATCTGAAGGCAGTCTAGCAAGGCAGCAGACAAAGCAACAGACACTACCACAGGAAATAAAAATAGCTGAAGAGAGAATACCCATTTGGGAGAAAGGTCCTATAAATAATGAATTTGGAAAAAGCATCAATGTGAATTCATGCCTTGTAACACAAGAAGAAATATCTCCAGAAAAGACCTCTATTAGAACAAGTGACAAACAGAATTCAAATCCAATTAAAAAAGAGAAATCTTGTAAGTGCAATGAATGTGGGAAAGCTTTTAGTTATTGTTCAGCTCTTATTCGGCATCAAAGAACACATACTGGAGAAAAACCATACAAATGTAATGAATGTGAAAAAGCCTTCAGCCGGAGTGAAAACCTTATAAACCATCAAAGAATTCATACTGGAGATAAACCATATAAATGTGATCAGTGTGGAAAAGGCTTCATTGAGGGTCCATCTCTTACTCAACATCAGAGAATTCACACTGGAGAAAAACCCTATAAATGTGATGAATGTGGAAAAGCCTTTAGTCAGAGGACCCATCTCGTTCAGCATCAGAGAATTCATACTGGTGAGAAGCCATATACTTGTAATGAGTGTGGAAAAGCCTTTAGCCAGAGAGGCCACTTTATGGAACATCAGAAAATTCATACAGGAGAAAAACCTTTTAAATGTGATGAATGTGATAAAACCTTCACCAGGAGCACGCACCTTACTCAACATCAAAAAATTCATACTGGAGAGAAAACCTACAAATGTAATGAGTGTGGGAAGGCTTTCAATGGGCCCTCAACATTTATTCGTCATCATATGATTCACACTGGTGAAAAACCATATGAATGTAATGAATGTGGGAAAGCCTTCAGCCAGCACTCAAACCTCACTCAGCATCAAAAAACACATACTGGAGAGAAACCCTATGATTGTGCAGAATGTGGAAAATCTTTTAGTTACTGGTCATCCCTTGCTCAACATCTGAAAATTCATACTGGAGAAAAACCTTATAAATGCAATGAATGTGGAAAGGCCTTCAGTTACTGCTCATCCCTCACTCAACATCGGAGAATTCACACCCGAGAAAAGCCCTTTGAATGTAATGAATGTGGAAAGGCTTTCAGTTATCTCTCAAACCTTAATCAACATCAAAAAACTCATACACAAGAAAAAGCCTATGAATGTAAGGAATGTGGGAAAGCCTTTATTCGGAGTTCATCTCTTGCTAAGCATGAAAGAATTCATACTGGAGAGAAACCTTACCAGTGTCATGAATGTGGAAAAACCTTCAGTTATGGCTCATCCCTTATTCAGCACAGGAAAATTCATACTGGAGAAAGACCTTATAAGTGTAATGAATGTGGGAGAGCATTCAACCAGAATATACACCTTACACAACATAAGAGAATTCATACAGGAGCAAAGCCTTATGAGTGTACTGAGTGTGGTAAAGCCTTTCGACATTGTTCATCTCTTGCTCAACATCAAAAAACTCACACAGAAGAAAAACCCTACCAGTGTAACAAATGTGATAAGACTTTTAGCCAGAGCTCCCATCTGACTCAGCATCAACGAATTCACACTGGAGAAAAGCCCTATAAATGCAATGAATGTGACAAAACCTTTAGCCGGAGCACTCATCTGACTGAACATCAGAACACTCATACTGGAGAGAAACCTTATAACTGTAATGAATGTAGGAAAACTTTTAGCCAGAGCACATACCTCATCCAGCATCAGAGAATTCATTCAGGAGAGAAGCCTTTTGGATGTAATGATTGTGGAAAAGTCTTTAGATACCGTTCTGCTCTCAATAAACATCAGAGACTGCACCCTGGCATATGACTATTCTAAGAGTGTCATAAATTTAGGGGATATATTTACTTTAATTTTTCCTTTTGTTAAGCACTGAAGAATCAGAGTGGTTTTAGAAATTGCTTAAAATATTGTAACTTTTCAATATCATGTACTATTAGGCTATGAAATGAAAAGTACATTGGGCTAGATTAATCTGTTTATGTTTTTAAGCAACTTTGTGACATCAGAAAACTCAATTGTTTTAAACTTTAGTTTCTTTTGTAGAGTGAGAGGTTTGGAGATGATTTCAAGGTAGTTTGGAATTTTATAATCATTTTTGTATATTTACAATACATTCTTGAATGTTTATTATATATACATCAGCAGTTTGCTGTGCTGCATCTAGAATGTGTATGTTTATGCATGTTTTGCCAATAGAAGGAATTTGTGCTTCAGTAACTAGAGTGCGCATCTATTATGCTCTTGTTCTAACACATTTAAGTTGTTTAGGTAACTGGTTCTTAATAAAAAGAATTATAAAATACCTTCAAATTAAAAATTAAGTTTCATATCATGGCCTAACACAGAAAAAGTATTAAAAGTTGGTATTATTTCCTCTTATAGAATGTTTTAAATACTGTAAGAGTTTATCACACTACAGAGGCCTGCTCCTACAGTTTAAACCAGTGTTATTTAACCTTGATTGTATATTGGAATCACCAATTTTTTCAGTCAATATGTGCTATTATAATAAATTACCATAGACTAGGTGGCTTAAACAACAGAGATTTATTTTTCACAATTCTGGAGCCACCCCCACAGTTGAAGGAAATGAAGTTTCTACATCCAGGTGAGGGGTCCTCCTTATCAAAGGAGGTCCCAAAATTGAAAACACCAGGGTCTGTCTGTAATGGGAAAACTCATGCCACTGATTTGCATGTGGAAATTTGTCATTTACCCTGAAAGATTTCACTCCGTCCTATTCATTGAATCTCTTCATAGATCAAATCCAGGCACCAAGAATATGTAACAATTCATTTTTTTTTAATGGCCATTCATGCCTCTCTCTGCTTGCTTGTCCCTAATCTTCCCCTACTTTAGAAATGCACTAACCACTCCCAGATAGTACAGGCCTGGAGAAGGGATGGCCAGTAAGCCTCCAGAAGTTAACTGATCCTGGTTTCCTTATCTCCTTTTTGAGTATCTGAAAATCATCTCCATTAGTATCCCAGTTCACATTCCTATTTTCCAAAGCAGGTGGATTTACAATTGCTGCTTTTGCTCATACTCAGGTGAACTAAGGTTTTTTCCTTTATCACCTTACATGTACCTTAGTCACATACTTAACTTTTATCTTCCTTATTTTAAGATGAGAGAGAAGTCTTTTTTTTTTTCCTTGAGACAGTCTTATTATGTTGCCCTCAGTAGAGTGCTGTAATGTCACAGCTCACAGCAACCTCAAACTACAGGGCTTAAGCAATTCTCTTGCCTCAGCCGCCCAAGTAGCTGAGACTATAGACACCTGACACAATACCCAGCTATTTTTTTTTATTGCAGTTGTTGTTTAGCTGGCCCGAGCTGGGTTTGAACCCGCCAACCCTGGGGTATTTGATCACTGTACTATGGGCTCCAAGCCAAGAAAGAGAAGTTATTTTAAACCATTTTTTAGTCTTTTTCTTGATTCTGTAATTTACATGCCGTATATGCGATCAACACATAGTATTAACACTTAACATTAATTCCTTAATATTTATCAGAGAGTAGAGCAAAAGTAACACATTAACTGCCATGGGAGTTATATTTAACTTATGCTAGTTTTGAGCCTGGAGCCTTGTGAAGCATATAGAACTCACACATCTTTTTTTTTTTTTTGCGGTTTTTGGCTGGGGCTGGGTTTGAACCCGCCACCTCCGGCATATGGGGCCGGCGCCTTACTCCTTTGCACCACAGGTGCCGCCCCAGAACTCACACATCTCTTGACCTAAAAAAAATAGGGTCCTAAGAGAAAGAACATTTCTAGTGTGGCAGTCAATTGTTTTAAATCTAAAGGGGAGAATGAAAAGATACAGCTTTTTCCTTGAAGTTATAATTATTCCAGAAAAATAGCAGGGTGATTCAATTTACCTTATAAGGTTGGGTGGAGAGTGGATGTAGAAATTCTCTCCTGATTGCTTCTATATTTTCATAGAAACTAGGTCATAAGCTGAGACATGGATGAAGAGTTAGCTGTTTAAGGAAAGGAGACCAAGTCACCTATAAAGCAGGAAAGTGAATTGACTAACACAATGTAGGATTGGAGGGTGGCACTGACAGTCCCTTTGAGTTATTTGGTCATTAGTTTAAAATGGTACAAATCACCATCATTGCTGTTTCTTTAGCTGTGTTCAGCTGTATGTGGGCAGGGCAGAATACAGAAGAGTATCCAAGAGACGAGGAGTAAAACAGCAAAGGTGTTTATGAGAGAGATTGTAATGATGACCTGTAGAATTGTAGCTGGGAAGACGTGAAAGTAAGGCCTAAAGAGGGAGTGGAGGAAGGTAGGGAAGGAGTTATTAGGGAAGCAAAAATAAATTCACAGACATTCTTTTTTAGGTTTTCTGGGGGTTGAAAAAAAGTTGTATAGTACTAGAGGAAGGGGAGTGAGTTGAGAAAAGGTCAGAAAATGGATTGCTTGACATTGAGGTTTTGGGGGTGTACTTATTGGTAATGACACAAGGTCTAGGGTGTAACTATGGGTGTGGATATCTGAGATTGAAAGGACAACTTGATCACTGGAGGAGAGGAAGCCAAAAACCTGAGAACCTGAAATATTGGATGGATTTACTAGATACATAAATCATCCTGTATAATGGCCTGAGCAATCATGGGAAGAGTGAGAAAGCTGCCACAATCTTCGACAAATGAGGAAGTGGCTGGGTATTGGTAGATGACTTCAACAAGGAGTGGTGAGTGGTCTAGTGTGATGGTGGAGCAAGGGGGTTCTAGGAAGAGAGAAACAATGACTTGCAAGTGGCAATGGAGAGGATAAGGGAACCTAACTCACCCTCCAGGCCCATTTAAGCCAAGTGTAGAAGACAAAACAGCCACTACTTACATAAGAGATGCAAGGGAAGAAGAGCCAGAAGTTGAAGGAAATATTCTAGAAGAGATGCCAAAATTATTTGGAGAATTGTTTTTAGAGCCTGTAATATGTTTTCTTCTGAATTTCTCTTATTGTGGCAAATGCAAATAAGAAAGTGGCTTTGATAATTTGGGAAGATTTGAAATCAAAAATAGTGATCATAGAGCCTGGGCTCTCAAATACTACAGTAAAAAGGAAAAAGAAAGGCAGTGAAAGAGGGCACAAGGCCGTGGGCACACAACCTCATAGCGTGGCCACTCTGTTATTTATAATTGAGCAAATTGTTGAAAGATAACTAGGGCAAATACATTATGGGAGAATAAAAGGGTCAATATTCTTCATGATGATTCTAAATTTTGGCCCATTGGCCCTAGGTAATATACAAAATCCAGGCTGTAGAGAACAGAAAATGAAACCAGGAAGGGGAGGAGGAAATAGAGGTAGGTGTATAGGGCCCATGTATATAGATGAATTTGAGGGGGGTTTAAAGAAATGGGAGCACATATGGCAATGTTGATGTGATTCACATCAGGTTATTTTAGCATGATCAAACTATTCTGAATCACAGAATCAACTAATCCTTGCATGAATTTCACATTTTTCTGGGCTAATTTTCTCCTCCATATTTTTATTTACTGATAACAAGTTGGTTTCTTCTATAGAGAATGCAGTGTTTGTACTCATTATTTCAATCCTCATAAAAGATGCATTTCTTATTGTTAATAAATTATCAGTTTTACACTTTAGTCTTAATGATTGGTTATTATGAACCAGTCCCTATATCAATTACATTCTGACCACATCTAGTTTCAAAAACTTGGGATTAAAACCTGGATGACAACTACAGTAATAATAATGACCATTTATTAAATAGCAACACATCAGACCACTTAACATCCACTAGCTCCTTCTTTTTTCAAAAATAACCCTAGAATGTTTATGTTGTTAAATCTATTTTTATAGCAATAAAATTGATATTTAAGTAGCAAAGTAACTTTCGTAAGGTCAATCAAGTAGAAGCATTGGAATTAGTGTTCAAATTCTGCATTGACATGCACAGAGTTCATGTTTTTCTACCTCATCACAATGCCTGTCAGTAAATTGACAAAGGTACACCTGTTCCCTCATAGGACAGCCAACTGGGTTTCTGTTAATAAAAAGGATGCAAATGTAGCCAAGCACCTCTTTCAATCTACATGATAGCATGGACCATCTACAGTTAATAATAAATCTACAGTTTTATTAAGACAAACTGGTATGAAGTATACATTTAAACAAAGTTTTCACAGAAATTAACACATTCCTAAAACAACTTAATAATGTAGCTCTAGTTGTAAGTCTAGATGATGTCAAGAACTGATACATCTTATGATTCAAGTCAGAGCATTTGGGGTATCAATTCATAATTTTTTTTTTTTTTTTGAGACAGAGCCACAGCTGTCACCCTGGATAGAGTGCTGTAGCATCATAGCTCACAGCAACCTTCAATTCCTGGGCTCAAGTGAGTCTCTTGCCTCCACTTCCCAAGTAGCTGAGACTATAGGTGCCCGCCACAATGCCCAGTCATTGTTTTGGTTGCAGCCGACATTGTTGTTTGGCGGGCCCGGGCTGGATTCAAACCCGCCAGCTCAGGTGTATGTGGCTGGTGCCTTAGCTCGTTGAGCCACAGGCGCCAAGCCATTTTTTGTTTGTTTGTTTAAATGTCATTGTTGTGCTTTACAGTGAACCAGTACCCAAGTATGAAAGGTTAATCTTCTCCTGAGACCAGGGCTTTTGAAATTATTCAACTCTTAAATTGTTTCAATGAAACATGGGCTGCCAGTGACTGAATCCTGCCACCCATGGGTTTTTGAGTTCAACGTTCATACAAACAGATTCCAAGAGTTCTCTGTCCCAAGAACACAGGGGCCCTTGTTTTCCCAACTGTCCCATCTCCTGTACCACCCTCCTCCCCAACAGTTCAGCCAGTGGCTTGGATGAACAAGCTAGTATTTATAATTTCATAACTGGAAAAGAAAAGGTCCTCTAAATTTCAGGAATTAGCACCTCTAAGACAGAAAGATCTCCTGATGTATACTCTCTAATAAAAGGCTTTTCCTCCTCAATCGGTTTCCTTCTCCAAAAATGGTAGCTTTGGTGACTGATGAGTAGGCTTAGTCCTTTGTGGAGAACACCTTGGCTTATAGGTTTCATGCATTCACGGCTTTTAAACAGACTTTCTCAGAGTCTGTTTGTGATGCCAATCACATTTTTTTTTTTTTTTTTTTGAGATAGAGTCTCATTTTGTCACCCTTGGTAGAGTGCCATGGCATCACAGCTCACCACAAACTCTGGCTCCTGAGCTTAGGCAATTCTCTTGCCTCAGCCTCCCGAGCAGCTGGGATTGCCAATGACATTTTTTGAAAAGGTTAAATATGGCTCGGCACCTGTGGCTCAGCAGGCTAAGGCGCCAGCCACGTACACCTAAGCTGGTGGGTTCGAATCCAGCCTGGGCCCGCCAAACAACAATGATGGCTGCAACCAAAACAAAAATGGCGGGGCGTTGTGGCGGGTGCCTGCAGTCCCAGCTACTTGGGAGGTGGAGACAGGAGACTGACTTGAGCCCAGGAATTGGAGGTTGCTGTGAGCTGTGATGCCACAGCACTCTACCCAGGGCTACAGCTTGAGGCTCTGTCTGTCTCAAAAAAAAAAAAAAAAAAAGGTAAATATGTACATAGAAGCAAATTAGTAGTTGTCTGTTCTTTCCATTATTTCACAATTTCCTCAGTCAGGCCCCAAATTTTAATGAGAATGATTCTCCCTTATTTCCTACCTAATCACTCCCACAATAATACACTAGTAATAGCCAAAAACTACACAGATGCCACACTGTAAAATGAAGAGTTAAAACAATTGGGAAAAGTTTTTGCTCTCCCATACACACAACTCTGCAATTTTTGTCCTTCATAGGCAGCCCTTTGCTTTTCTCAGCAAAGTGCAGAATGGATTGCCTTGAAACATTTATCCCCCTTCCTTTCACTGGGCTTGGTGTGCAAACTATTACAGCTTGAGTGCCTCTAAAGCACTTTGGGCTGCTGCAGGCACAGAAACTATACTGGCTCTTCACAGGCTATCATCTCAAGCCACCTCTATGGTGTCAAGACAAGTAAAAGCCCTTCTTTCCTCACTAGAAACCCTCAGGTAGATGTGAAAGGGGCTGGTAAATTCAGAAGAATTATTGTCATCTTTTGTGTCATCATCCTCTGAGGGATAGGAATGCCACATTAGCCTTGCCTCATGGAAGGATATGACTATCTGTGGGCACTTGACATTTGCTTCCTTGGCAGGGATCAGGTCAGCCTCATCAGAGTTTTTCTATCTCATCAGGAAGATGAGCTCTCCTGGAGTCTATCTGCAATTATCCACTCCAGCTCCAAACTTGGAGCAAATCTTCGTGGCTTTTCTGACTCTTCTTTGGTTTGGTCTCCTCTTTATCATCAGAAGCAGAATCGGCTTTAAGCCTGCCTGTCTCTGATTTATCTCTCTCCCGCTGTTTTCTGTGACTGCAGAAACTCAGCAATGAGGTCGGGGTACTCCATGTCCTCTTCTGGCTCCTTTGTGTTGTGCTCTTCTAAGAAACCCACTTCGGGAGATGCTGTACTTTGCCCTTTACCACTGGATGGTGGAGAACTTTTTTTCACTTCATAGTAGTTCTCTTCCTCCTCTTCCACCACGTCCTCCACTTCTCATTTTATTTCCCCATAGTACCTGCCAAAGTAGGCTATGTTGACCCTGATGTTGCTCAGAGCAGTGCCCCAAAACCCAAGAGATGAATTGGTGCCACATTGCCAGCATGTCACTGGGCCAGACCAGTCCAGGGAGTGGTCCCCAGGAAAGCAACCGTCTGGGGGGGGCCCAGTGGAGCCTCTCACTGATACAGCACACCGCAGACCTGGGCCAATAGCCCTCTTATATGCTGAACAAAATAGCCTCCCTTACCTGGACCTTCTCTTTTATACACTAAATGTTCTATCACTATGGCACTTCTCTGTCACAAAGTTCCCCAAACCTAACATGAGTCTTAAGAAAATAATATAACCTTTGTTTACACTCCTTGTCAAACACTTTTGCAAATCCAGATAGGTTACATCATCATCATCAAAGTAAACTTCTTCATTGTATTATCAGTGTACCAGAAGTATCAAGTGTACCCTCACTTAAAAAAGAGAAAAACAAACCATCACTGCTATGTAAGGAGTGTTATACTGTAGTGATCATGGTGTAATGGATAGAGACTAGCATTACCAATTAGATTGAGATGAAATCTCAGCACCGCACTTAGTTTCAGGTTTTTAACATCTCTGTACATATTGTTAGGCTTTCTAAAATGGATTCTTTGAAATGCTAAAGTAACTTTTCACCATCTCTCAACAAAACTTTACTTCTGTGGAGTTAGGCCTCTCCACTCAAAACCAATTTGTCATAAATCAGACAAAAACTGATGAATAAATAATTTGCTAAAAGCAATTCATTCACTTTATTAATTTATTAAAAACTTGTTTACAAGTATAAGTACAATTACAAAGTATGGATAAAATAAGAAAAAAAAAAAAAAAGAAATACCAAGACTGAAAACTCTGGATACATGAGTTTTAGTATTTTTGAAGATCTCTATAAAATTTTAGGTGGACAATTTTCATTTTTTAAGCATATAATGTTCAATTTAGAGAAAGTAAATGATCACAAGACAATTTCATCTAATCTGTTATGCAAAAACCAAAATTCACATTTAGTGACCAAAATTTTTAGTATAAGTTATTACTATAGTAGTCCCCTCTTATCCACAAGTATCAGGTTGTAAGATACTCTATGGATGTCCAGAACCATAGAGAATTTTGAACCCTATCTATACAGTATGATTTCTTTTCTACACATACTTATTTATGATAAAATTTAATTTGTAAATGGGCACAGTAAGAGAGGAATAATAACTAATAATAAAGCAAAACAATTATAATAATATATTATGATAAAAGTAATGAAAATATATTCCTTCTCCCTTCTTCTCTCTGAAAATATCTTATTGTACTATATCCTTCTTGTACTTATATGAAATGATGAAATGTCTATGTGATGAGATGAAGTGAAGTGAATGATGCAGGTATCATAACATAGCGTTATGCTACTAATGACCTTCTGACAATGCCTCAGAAGGAGGATCATCTGCTTGGAGTGATCCTGGACCATGGAAGCATGGCAATGTTGGTGGTTGGGTATTAGGAGTTGACAGTGTCATGAACAAATAGATGATTCATATCCAAGGTGGGACAGAGCAGAACAGTATGAGATTTTTATCACATTACTCAGAATACAGTGCAATTGAAAACTTATGAATTGTTTATTTCTGGAATTTTCTATTTAATATTTTTGAATAGTGATTGACTACAGGAAACTGAAACCACTTGTAAAGGAAAACCATGGATAAGAAGGGGACTGTTGTACAAATCTGGTATACATGACCATAAATTTCCTAAGCAACAATTTAGGGTGCCACTTAAATTTTAAAGTGCTTATAAATCATTGAGGATCTTTTTACTGATTCAGGAAGTCTTGGGAGAGGTCTAGGATTTAGCATTTCTAATAAGGTCACAGGAGATGCTGCTGATCTATGCACTATACTCTAAAAAACTCATTACTACAATGACTTTTTCAATATGAAATAAAGTTTTGGCTATGAATTGTGAAAAATACTAAATCAAAGCTAATGTGCCAATGAGACATTGATCAAATCATAGCGAAGTTCTAAGAGACTGGTAAAATGAAGATAATATTAAAAAATGTAAAAAAAAAAAAAGCAAATGGTGCTGGGAGAACTGGATAACCACATGTAAAAGACTAAAACTGGACCTACATCTCTTACTACTTACAAAAGTTGACTCATCATGGATAAAAGATTTCATTCTGAGACACAAAATGATAAAAATACTAAAAGAAAGTATGAAAAAACTCTTGATGATTTTGGACTGGGGAGAGATTTTGTAAAGATTCCATCGGCAGTTGCAACAGCAACAAAAATAAATAAGTGGGAAGTAGGCTAAAAAGCTTTTGCGCTGCTAAGGATACAACAATTAAAGCAGACAGACAGCTTTCAGAATGGGAAAAGATACTTGCATATTACAAATCTGATCAAGAATTGATAACCAGAATCTACAGAAAACTTAAATTTATAAATAACAAAAAAGAGCAAACAATCCCATTTATCATTGGGTAAGAAATATGAACAGAACCTTCTCCAAAGAATACAGATGAATGGCCAATAAACACATAAAAAATGCTCATTGTTCCTAATTAAACAAGATTAAAACAAGATTTTAATTAAAATCAAAACCACCTTGAGATATCATCTAACTCCAGTGAGAATAGCCCACATCATAAAGTCTCAAAGCTGCAGATGTTGGCGAGTGTGTGGAGAAAAAGGAACACTTTTACCATGTTGGTGGGATTGCAAACTGTTACAGCCTCTTTGGAAAGAAGTACGGAGAATTCTCAAAGAACTAAAGGTCAACCTTCCGTTTTATCCTCCAATCCCATTACTAGGTATCAACCCAGAAGAAAAAAATCACTTTGCCATAAGGACATATGCACTAGAATATTTATCACAGCTCAATTCACAATTGCCAAGATGTGAATCAACCCAAGTTCCCATCTACATGTGAATGAATTAATAAACTATAGTATGTGTACATCATGGAATACTATTCAGCCATAAAAAATAGACTTTACATCTTTTGTATTAACCTGGAGATAGTTGGAAAAGTTTCTACTTAGCAAAGTATCACAAGAACAGAAAAGCCCTTATCCAATATACTCAAAATTAATATGAAACCGATAGATGAACAAATACACACACAAGAGAAAAACACAATTAAACTCAAGTTGGGGGAAAGGAAAAGAGAAGGAGTAAGGGGAGGACGGAGGGTGATTGGTGTGCTCTCATCTGTCAGGCACAATGTAAGGGTATATGGCAAACCTCCTGGGTTAGGTGGACTCTACCTAACAAATGCAAACATTGTGACCTAATCGTCTATATCCTTATATTAATCTGAAAAAATTTTTTTAAATGGGCAAAGTATTTAAAAAGAACTTTTTTTCCAAAGACATTACACTTTACAAATAAATATATAACAAGATGGTCAATATAACTAGCCATTTGGGAAATGCAAATAAAAACTACAATGAGATACTACTTCACATCCATTATGATGCCTATTATAAAAGAAAAAGGAAAATAACAAGTGATGGCTACTGTATGGCCAAATTGGAACCCTTATGCTTTGCTGGTGGAAATGCAAAATGTTGCAAATGCTATAGAAAACAGTTCAGGGATTCCTCAAAAAGGTAAACATAGTATTATCATATGATCCAGGAATTCTCCATCTAGGTATATACCAAAAAGAGGTGAAAGCAGGATTTTGAAGACATATTTGTATGCCAATGTTCATAGCAGCATTTTTTTTCTTTTTCTTTTTTAATTAAATCATAGCTGTGTACATTAATGCAATCATGGGGTACAATGTGCTGGTTTTATATACAATTTGAAATATTTTCATCAAACTGGTTAACATAGCCTTCACGGCATTTTCTTAGCATAGCAGCATTATTTACAATACCCAAGAGGTGGAAGCAGGT